>WTSP01004454.1:0-26028 GCA_025331215.1 Actenoides lindsayi | reverse complement strand
TCCCTTCCCTTCCCTTCCCTTCCCTTCCCTTCCCTTCCCTTCCCTTCCCTTCCCTTCCCTTCCCTTCTTCATAATATATATTGCATTTATTTTATTAATGTTTCTAAATGGCTTATTTCTATTGTATTAAAATATACTATATGGTGATTATATCTTACTTAATCAAAAGGTAGCCTTTAAACTTTCTTATTTTTTATTAAAATTATTTTATCTACTACTGTCTTTTCACAAAAGCTACAACAGGCTAATTCACAACAAATGTAAAGTCCACCTTACAATTCATATACTGATTTTTACTTTCAGTAAAAGATAAATCAAGTCCACCATTTGCCCTTTGTTGTTAAAATAATATGACTCAATTTTTGGTTTTGAAGCTTGTTTAATATGGCAAAATTTAACTTTTATTTCCAGTTACCATAAATTATATTTATCTTCTTCAGTTTTTCTTAAATATAAAATATCAATATCAGCTGATTTCTCATTTATGCCTCTATACCAGACTCAGGAATACTGTGACAGTATCTTTGATTCAGGTGAATTCCCCAGTTGTGCTCTGCTTCAATCACAGATGAAAATTAATTTTATATATTGTGTACACCATAAATAGATTTGTATGAAAAACAAACAGTAATGTTTAGGCTGGACAAGAACCATGAAGATCTTTAAACCAATGAATCTTCGTGTTACTTTCTTTCCTTTAATTTTTTAACACTGCACTTATTTTATTTTGCCAGTCACACCACAACTCCTTATGTCTGGACAGTAATTTCATGAACTATTTCTTTACAGACTTTTCATTCTGAAAGGTATATCTCTAATTTGTATACTTCTGTACACTTGAATCATTTGTGTTCTGCTAGTGACTCAAAGGTGATTCTCCTTTTCATAGTTCCCTGTTCATAACACCGTTGAAAGGGATATGGTCTGCTGAACAGTTGGGGAATGTTATAATTGACTTTTACTGTTTAGAAATGCTGGAAATCAGGCCTGAAAGGCATATATCTGCTCTCTTATTGTGTTGGCCATTTTTATGAACATATTTTTTACTTTATTTATTGAATTTGTTTTTCTTCTATAATACAATGTTTTAAGACTACAGTCTTATAATACATTAACACAGTAAAATCTCAAAAAAAAGTCACAACATATACTTAACTCTGCATTGAGCTAAAGTATTGTTATAAAACATTTAGATATAAAATCACATGAAACTCTTCCTAGCAACTATGACAAAAGTCCTTTGCAAAAAAAAACTTAGAACAGCAGACAGACCAAAGTATGACAGAGACAATTAATTTTTCTCTTGTAATAAATGATAATGATGAATCACAGATTTGTTATAAATAGAAGTCCAAAATTTTCATATATTGACAGAAGACAAAAGGTACTTCTCTAGGCAAAATATGCTGTATATATACTTGTATAAACATACATAAATTATATCAAATGTGATTCTTTGATTTTTCAGTAGACAAAGACATGAAAAAAATGATTTTACAGTTTATCAGGGAAAGAAGAAAAGTGTGTGGCTAATGCAGCACATAGCTAATGACAACAAAATTCACTGTGATAAATGTTAGACCTTATTGAAAATTATCACCAAAAGTTGTTGAAAAATACTGTTTTCTTTGTTCTCTTAAAGTACCAATTTTCTATGGACAAGGCTTGAATTGTGTCACAGACAACTATTTCAACAAGATAAATCAGTAATTAGTTTTCAGTTTAATTAGTACTTTAAGTAAACAAACTGTTCTTAGTCATCAGTGAGCTTGGTACTAATTAATGAGCCACCCTGTTGAATGCTGCAATTTTACCTTCAGAGTAAAGGAGCACAGGACTAAAAAATAAGAATAAAGAAAATGAAATTAAAAAAAAAAAAAAAGAAAAAGAAAGAAAGAAAAAGAGCATCATACCTGTCAATAACTTCTTCTTTGCAGTACACAAAATTCAAAATTAACTTGATTTTTCATTTGGTCACTACTCTAGCTCCATAATGAAAGCTGATAGCACATTAGTAGAAGCATAGTATATGTAAAATATTCTAATATGCATAATATCTCTTACAGTAAGTGAATGTACAATTAATTCAATATCACCATCAGGACTGAAACCATATTAAGAATTTACATCTTCACTACATTTCACTATGTCAGATCCAAATAGTCCTACTGCAGTCTGCAGACTACTCCCTAGACCTCTAGAGGCTAATCTACAAAGATCTCACGATATTCAGTTTAAAATTTCAGGAACACCAGTGTGTTAATGCTGCTCATCTCTTCTGAGCATGTTTTAGAAGGAAAGACATGTCCATAGCTGGGGTGATGAGCTAGGTGCAGAAAAGCAGGTGGAAAGCTTGAACAGTGAAGATCTTTTTTCTATCAGCAGCTGACTCAGTCCTGCTGGAGACAGCTACAGTTACTGTGCCAAGGAGGAAGAGGAAGTGAAGAATTCAGTGGTGGATAGGAACATCACTGGGAATATCCTACTGCAAAATTACCTTTTTTTTTAATATATGTATTTAGTTGATTTCTGAAGTGGACTTATATGTTGTGCTACAGTGTGGCAAATATTAAAGAAGAGCTAAACTGAAAGATGACCTAAATCTCTTAGCATAGCTGCATCTTCTCCACTAACTAGGTCAGAATGATAATTCCATGAATAAAGTATGAGATATAGAAGGTAAATATTAATCTTTGATCACTTGAACAGTTCCTGTGTCTTGGTGTAAATGCTAGGAAGTAAGCTTCATTGCCTGCCTTAATAAAGTGGTTATATTGTACAAACATGTCATAATGTATTAAGCTCCCATAAATCAATTTGAAATTAGTTTACTGTCAAGTTGATAAATTTCATTTTATCATTATACCTTGAAGGTGATTTAACAGGTACTTCACAGTGTATAATTTATACCATATTAGGGGGAGATAAGAAAACTAGTGTTCCAAACCAATAATTATTGTCACATTCATTTATAAATTCTGCTATGTTAAAGCTTTGAATACAACTTTTAGACATGGGTTATGCATAATCATAAATCTAATGTGTAAACTGTGAAATCTCTTGAGTTAGTTGTAACTCCAATGTACAGTATATGCTTGTGGTTTATATATCCAATCTTTCCTAAGACTACAAGCCTACAGGTCAGCAGTCAGTGTAAGTACAGTATACTTACATATACATATACACACAGTATAGTACTGGAACTTACAAGAAGAGTCTCATTTTTATTTTTATGGTGGCTTTTACTGTCCGTGGTAATCTCAAGCAATGGAAAAACATGTGTGGAAAGACATCCAGATTGGTTTCTGGGATCATCCATAGTGGAAAACAGAGATGATAATTTTCTCCAATTACCCAGTTTAATTACAGAAGAAATTGAATACTATACTCTGAAGTAACACATACACATGATTATAGTTGGGTTAATAAAATCTAAGATGCATAATGTATGCTCATGGACAGTGGATATAGGGGTAAGTAGAAGCATGATATTATGTGTACTCATGGCTCTTTTGGCTTCCAAAAATGAGCTAGACACAGCATAGAACGTGTAATTATATTCCAGAGCCACCTGCAAAAACTAGTTTTCATTTTTTCACTGAAGGAAAGTGACAATTTTGTCACACAATTTTAAGTAATAGCTATTTGATTCCATGCAAGCAGTTATCTAAACATCTGTAAGTGGCTATCTGATATTCTTTTCACACTACTATAGATATATCTCTACCACACAATGGAATGCAGTGCAGGGATTTCTGGCCTCAACCACCTGAGCTACCTAACAAACCAGGAGTCCTGTGATAATGCAGAAGTGACCCTACTGGTTTTTAGCTAGCATTTCCAGACAGTTCTTCATTTAGTGGAAAGAAGGCCACACAGCATCTACTGTTGTATCATGATGACCCAGAAAGAACAGTATTGTCATTGCTAGTAACAAGTCACAGGTTAAAATTTTGCTTACTTTGCTGTATGATAAATGTGTGATACTCTAGCCTTGGTCAGTCCACTTGTTAGAAAACTGGCTTTGTGAACTAGAGTTTAGTAGCAGGTGTCTCCTGTTATGATAAACAATCTAAATGTGAGATAATAGTATAAGTCTTGAAAATATGAGAATATGAAAATATGGGACAAAGCCTCACTAATTATCAGTTGCTAGTCATTGAAGAGAGCAGCCTTGAGAGCTGAGAAAAGACTGCTTCAAGAATTACAAAGAAAATAAATAATAGCCAAGTGAGAAAAAGTACCTGAGCAGCAGCATAAGGAACCTGCCATCGTTTAGGAAAAAAGCATCCTGGCAATAAGCTGCAGGCTGCCCAAGTTGGCTGGGGGCCAGAAACACCTAATCATAGGAGGAGACCTCCCACAGACAGAAGAGGGATAGGAAATTGTTACCACAGGGGCTGCGGTTGCAGAAGAGTGTGCCCTTGGGCTGCATGCCAACTCTGGGGTCCACCTCTCCCTCCCTCCCTCCCTCCCTCCCTCCTGCTCCCAGAGCCCCCCTGAGGGACCTGTGACCTGCCCAGAAATTGTCCCAGACTGTAAAGCTGCAAGTGTGCTTGTGTGTGTATCTGAGTGCATATTTTTCCCCACAAATTCTGCACGTTTTTTCTTTCTAAGTCTTCAACCCCTCAGTAAAGCCCTACTGCCTGTAAAGCCAAGTTGGGTAGTTATGATTTTGGGCAACAGTGTTACACTGCAACATGCAGGAGACAATCTTCGCCACAGCCTGTAATACAGACAGCAGAGCTGAAGCACCTTGCTGTTTGGTACATTCCATAAAAATTTCATTTACAAAAACTTGTAGTTTATTTTCAAAATTAAAATTAAGTCTAAAAAATAGGTGGGTTACTCACGATGATGAGTTTCTCTGGAACTACTAAACTGCACATTGCTTAGAAACATGAATACCAGATTCAGGTATTTTCAGCACTTTTCTTCTGTTTTATATTTAAACATAAGCATACAGACGTGTTCTGTAGTTTAATAAGGTAAAGTCATAAATCATGCTAAAATATCTGCTCTTTCTTATTGTAATATGGATAATAGATTAGACAGGTAAACCTAAGAGAATAAGTAGCTGATCTTCTAAGTGGCTTCCACATGTACTACTGAAACTTAATGCAAAATTTCATGAATTAACATGCACTTTAATTAAATGTTGCACCACAAATAATATTTCTTTCTTTACTCTAATTTCCTATATTTCTGTTGATGTATTTTTCTATTAGAAGACAAGAATATTATCACTAATATTGGAAAAAAAAAATCAGAATACAACAGAAGAATGTTTGAAATATTCCCTTTAGTGAAAACCAGCTTCAAATCTGAAAGCACAAGATATAAAACAGTAGGGAGAAAAAAGCCTCACACTAATTTCAGACTGTTGGCAAGGTGAGAGGTATCACAGTTATACTTGATTTGCAATGGTCATGAAAAAAATTAGTTTGTGCTGTGGTTTTTAAGTAACAAATACACATACAACTAATTTTTTCCCTGTTGTTACCATTTTAGAGGTTAGGTGACTTAGATTATTGCTGAATATTTGCAAGGTGAGAAAGAAGTCTGTTTGGAGCTACAGCAGATTCAGCGTTGAATAAATGGGGCTAATATATAAAAATGTTGCTTCCTTTACTTTCCTCTTTTTATTTTAAATTTATTTTGGCAGGAAAAAGAAGCATTAAACCTCCTTTAATTTCTTACTAGTAAATGCACTTTACAGTGACACATGATCTTGTGTCTTGTTTCTCCTTCCATTATTGCCCAAGCATTTAGAAGAATATGAAGTCAGTTTTTCACCATAAAAGGTCATAAATGAAATGGAATTCAGCAATGCTGGCAATAAACACTTTGCAGATCTATCTGAGACCATTTAAAGGCTATTTGCTTTTGGATGAAGGATTACCTGTTAAATCTAGAAGAGGTTGCCAGCTGAATAAACACCATCTAGTAGGGTCAGTGCTCCTTATCACCATGCAATAGAAGGAACAGGAATGTTCTAGGTAGATTAATGATGCATCATACATCTAAATCATACTGAAAGGATTAGAAGGTGCTGAGGTGAAATGACACTACAGAAATGGCAATTTTAAACTTATTTTTTCAGCAAGGATATGGTTGAAAAATAAAAAGGATGATTAAGTCTTTTCTTGTAAATAAAAATGCCAGCCTACAGTGTCCTAGAGGGGGAAAAAAAGGCATTATGTAATACATACAGTCAAGAATAGTCACTGGTTACATCTGTAGGTATGTGACTGTAGATGACTAGTCCATACAATCCTCCCAAGACATTTCAGTGGAGTAAGATTAAAAGAAGCATCAAAGGATTTTGTGTCAAAGAATTTTTTGTCATGTCTCTATGCTATACACATGAGAAAAAAAAGTGAAATCTAGAATGAAGGAAGGATGAAGAAATGGACTTGAAAATTGATCTTTTGATATTAATACTGATATATTTTAATAAACCTGATCAAGAAGGAAATATTGAAAAGTGTCATGTTTTAACTGATCTGAACAAGGTCTGGGAAGGGTAACCTGCATTATGCTTGCATTAGTGCAGCATGTGTGTCACTATCACATATCTAAATTAAGTCCAGGCTCTTTGGTATCTTCTAACTGATGTTTTATTATTTTGTACGTCTGTTGATTAAATTAAGTGTAAAAAATACTCTATTATCTTCTTTATTTGACTGTAGCATAGAAGTGCAACACTATGAGTATACTTGAACTATCAAGATATATGTCACTGTTCATCAATACTTATGTGAGGAAATAATATACACACCATCTTGATTTAACTAAAATATGTATTTTTTAGAGAGAACAAAATCCAGTGCATGATTACAAGTAATTTGAGGGAATACACTGTGAGCTTTTTCTGGTTTGTGACTTCATAAGAAAATTCTGGAGTAGCATTATGGATAGAAATTATTAATTCTCATTTCACTTATTTATTGTCACTGAAATGGGAGTCATTCTTCTCCTGTAGCAGACCTTCTACTCCCTCCTAGCACACTATACTCTGGAAGGAATTTACACATATGTACTAGCCTCCTACAGCTATTCTGGTCAGTGTTATAAATAATACAGGATATGCAATGATGAATATTTGAACTGAACCATAGATATTTTGCATACTCTTAACCCGATCTTCTAAACAGCTTTTGAAAGTCAAATCTTTACTTTGGTTGTGGGTGCTGAGGGAGAAAGTACCTATCTGATAAAGTCAGAAAGAAATAAGATTCTTTGTAATATAACACTTTCTTGAAGGTAAGTGTATGATTAATTAGCTAGATCAATGGTGCCAGGTTATTATCCTTTTACATTGCTTTCTGTTTGTTTCCTTTATCAATGGGCTATGCTCAGTGGGAAATTTAATGGTAAATAGAAAATTTATTTTCCTTCACTTTGTGCCAAGAGGATTTAAAACTAGATAATTGTGATAGGTTAGACAGCTGGCATCAAATCTGACCTCTTTCACTGTTCTGTTTGAATGCATTATAGTGTATAACATCAGTGCCCCCTACTAGGACAGGTTTAGAGTGCAAGGCAATAAAAGCAAAATGTTCACAGATTATGATACAAATTCTTAAACGTAATCTAAGAAATTCTAGGAGTTGACATGTTAAATAGCATCATGGAAAATATTTGATGCATTTCACTGGATTTGTGTCCATTTGCTTTTAATAGACTAAAGCCAGGAGATTATAGCTCATGAAGGATCTTATTCCGAATTCTGTTCCTAAATATTTTAATCTTTTCATCACTGCCAGATTGCAGAATCACAGAAAAACAGAATGCCTGGTTATGGGTTTATTTTTTCTTTAACTATGACTTGCAAATCTAGTTTTCAGCATTCTTTTTATTTTTTTTTTATTTCTATTTAGATTTGTAGATTCATATATAGAAATATCAATTTTGGTATCATTTTCTGATTATATGTTAATATATTTTTTATAGAGAATGGTGAGTTGATTACTTATTTCTTCCAGTGATGTCAGAGCTATTAATCTTTCATTCACCTCTGTCATTGATAATGCTTTAGGCTACAGTTGAGCTTTGTGTTAAGTGTATTAATATACATGCTGTTGTTTGTCACATCATTTATGTTGGTGTTTTCAAGATAACCTGCTCTTCCCAGGGTAATGGAAAACTTCTTTGTTCAGTAGTATATGAAATTTTGCTATGAGGAAGTTCAATTTGTTTAGGACTATTCTATATGTTTTCTTGAACTCAGTTTTACTCTAAGTTTGTGTAACTCAGACTTTTTGGGGTTCATTGTCCCTCATTTTAATACCTTCTTTCATCATTTTGAGTGTAAATTTTGTGATATCCTGTATCTGACACTAGAGACACTGCTGTCACTTTCACACAGAAAGCCACCAAAACCATGTTCCACATAATGCATGGTATACGTACATGTAACAGTAGCTTTTGCTGCTATTGCTACTTTATGTTAATTTCTGCTACTCTGAATGTAAGTAATTTAATCCCAGTCACTAGTACATGCTGTGGGGGAGACAGAGGTGGCTAGAAAGAGCTATGCAAACAAGGGGTCTGTGGGTCCTGGTGGCCTCCAACCTGTCCATGACCCAACAATAAGCCCTCTCAGCAAATGTGTCCAACTGCCTCCTAGGCTGTATTAGCCAGAGTGTGGCCAAGAGCTTAAAGGAAGGAATCGTCCTTCTCTGCTCATTTCTGGGAATACACATCTGGAGGGCTGGGTCCAGTGCTGGACTCCCCAGTACAAAAAAAGGCATGGATGTACTGGAGTTAGCCCAGTGAAAGGACATGCATTTGTTGCACAAAAGGAGGTTACTGCAAAATCAGACTGTTGTAGAATTAAGAGCAATCACCAACAACACATGCTGTACCAGCCTAAAGGTGTATCTGTGTCTCAGTGACATTCTTAAGGACAGTCAGAGATACTCTCAGTTGTACCTGTGCTCTCCTCAGAGACTGCCCACCCCCCCCCCCGCCCCACTCCACCCCCCCCAGCCAGACTAACAATTTTAGGCCAAGGACTGTCTGCATACTGAAATGTTTTAAAGTGTTTCTTTTGCAGATTCTGCCATATAGCTCCAAGATCACAATGCTCAGGACCCCAGTTTTAAACTGGAGATGCTGATGATCTCACTGGGTTTCCTGCACTGAGGAATTAGTCTGTTACCTTATGGTTGAAACCAAATGACCTTTTTTGATTTCAGAAACTGGTCACTGCATTTCCTGAAGACTTTTGTGCTCTAAGGAAGTTCTTAGAAATTCTAGTACACAACAGTAGTGGTAAACTATTGTACACGTCTTCAGTGAAAAGGGTACTAAGCCACCAAACAATAAACTGACCTGTGATGGGGGGGAGATAGGAGCCAGGGGAGAGGGATGAGAGTTGACATCCTCCTCTCCTCTTGATATTGTAACTTTGTGTAGACAATTAGATTTATGGTGGCAGAGAGAGAAAGAATATACAAATGTAATGTTATGTCAACTAGTGATCAATTTCCAATGAAATAGTGGAAATGGGAATGGACTCACTTGAGCTCTGGCCAGCATTTTAAAACTCCTACATTTAAAGATTCATGAATAAATTGAAGAGAACTAAATGAAAATGTTCTAATTTCTAAGGGTGAACACTGGCACATCAGACTGGATGAGGCACTATTAATACATAACTACATTTCCTAAATATAGTGTTTGCTCTACTTTGTGCCCAGATCCATTTATAGGAGATTATATTCTAGATTCACACTTTAATATCCTGACCCCAAGACAGCTATTTTATTCCTTAGTATTAAGGGTAACTTGCTGTAAGTCTGCAGTGTCTTATCTTCTGCAGGTCAAAATCAACAATTCAGTAATTAAGGCCAGACCAGATTTATTTGAATAGCACATAATAATCATATAACATTTTTTTCACCGAAGTCTGTTCAGGCTGTCTTTTGTACAGTAGCATTTAGACTTCTAAAGATAAAAGATATTTTCTTGGATGGCCTGAGAGTTCTTTTGATACCCAAATTTACACATGTGATCAGAAAACACACAGTTTGAAAAGTAAGACTATAGGATTTGACTCACGTTGATTGAAGGTTTAATTGTCTTCCTGAACATATACTGAGGAAAAGCAAACATTTGTTAGATATTACAAAACCTCCTTACACATTAATTTTGCAGCGCCCCATGCAAATCAGGCACGTTCTTTCCTTCTGTTTCAGCACAGACGGAAAGGAAATGAAAAGCTGATAGCTTTGTAGTATGTGTGTCATCTGAGACATGCAGTAAGAACACTTCTTTAGATATTTGTAAAATGTTTTCAACAATATGTGTGAAGTTCTTTTTTTCTGCTCACATTCTGAATATTTAACAAAAAAAAACAAAAACCAAAAAAAACCCCAAAAACACCAAAACCAAAACAAAAACAAAACAAAAAGTATTATAAAGATGCCATAAATGTATTCAAGCAAAAGGAGCAATCCCTTTTTTAGGTCACACTCTCCTCCCCTTTTCTCTCAAGAATATTATATCAGGAAAAACAATGATATGAAACTCAGATATTACATACACACAGCTATAAGTTTTCTCTTCTGTAAATAAATTCTCTTTTGGGGATTTATATTCACATAAAGACTTGGATTTGTCCAGTAACAAAGAATGAAGTATCCTTGTGTATTGATCTGGTCCTAGATCTTTTTCACTTCCCTAATTATAACCACGCCTTTTCCAAAAAGCAGACCCATTTTGTTTTCCTATTATTTCTTTGTCTACATAGCTAAATCTTTATCTTTTCTGTATTTATGATCTGGATTTTTGTGATGATTGAAAAATGTGAAGATGGAGAAAATATAGAAATATGCTTAATTTCGATTGCAAGTTTAGTAATGTAAATCATCCCGGTAAACTGGTATGCATTAGTTTCTTTTCTAAAAGAAAAAGAAATAAATGAGAATGTGGATATGGAAAATTTCCTGTTTGCACATTATTTCATTGTACCTCATACAAGATAATACTGCAACATATCATATCAGATACAGCAAAAACTTTAGGGAGATTTGCTGTTTTAATTATTAATCTCAACACAATAAAGCCCTGTAAATAATCAGGTTATAGGAAAAAGCCATGTTCCATGCAATTGAAAGCTTGCATTCAAGTGAAGGGCAAAATCTATTTATAGATGACTTGCTTTGAATAGCTTGCATGAATTAACACCTGAACAGGACTTTGAAGAGAAAAATCAATCTAATTACATAATTTGTTACTCATGAGGGTTTGTGTATGGACAGAATAGATACTAGTGAGAATTCAGGGAAAGCAGAATGAAAACTTTGTACCATCAGCCTTAGATGACCACATACAAAGAAGAAGGTTTGGAGAAATATATGACAAACTTGCTTCAATAGCCTTTGTGATTGCAGAATATTTAAATAGAAATATATTAAAATAGCAGAAGTAGTTCACAAAAGTAGGTAGAATTGTGAGTGTATTCTATTCTTCAATGTCTATTTCTGAGACATGGTAGATTCTCAAGTGATGTGACAGTTTTCATGATCCACAGTTATAGCCTTCCCTTTCGTGTTTACTTTGTAAAGATTCAAACCACATGATTAGATGTACTCAGTCCTGATGACTGCAACATTATGAGCACTTTCTTAGGCTATTTATCATGAACAGTTGCTTAGTTGAAGTCTTCAATTATACAGAATTGGACAACTGAGTGAAAAATTAGTACTAACCGTGCCTCCTCCTAACTGCGAGGAGACATCATGTCAACCATCACAGTAATATGTTATGTGGACCAAGCCTCTTGAGTTCCTTTGGGCAGTAGCACTTTGACTTCAGTTTTTTTGTCCCCAGAGACTCTGATGTTTCTGTTTATTTATTGACAGGAACACCTATATTGCGAATGCTCCCATTCTTAATGGTCCTTGTATACATGTTGTACCTGTGTCATGTATCACCTGTCTTGGGCACCACTTTCCCACTCTTCCCATTTGAGATAAACAGAATGGGTATTCATCACCTTAAGATTTTGTTTATATACCCCATTGGTAAAAATATGATGGAGGATCAGTCTTATTAGCACAATGTCACTTTGTCTTTATCTAATTAATGATGCCACTAGTCTTCCCTGTTTGCTGTCTGGATGCTATTTAACACTGTGTTCTGTTAGCAGGCAAGATCTTCCCTGGTATCTGGATGAATTTTGTGGAGTAAGCAGGCACTCATTTCTGTACTAACAAGTCAACATCCCACTTGGCTGGAGAGACTCACAGGACTCTATGTGAGGAATCATAGGGAAATGTATTTCTCTGTGGGAAACATGAATGTTTACCTAATGGAAAGTAACTGGCATTTTGAATAAGGAGTATGATGGTATAGACCATTTCTCTTTATGGTTTGTTTTAAATCATTCTGTATAACATGATCTGAAAGTTTAGTAGTCTAAGAGGTGCACACTGACATGGAAAATTCAAAGATTAACATTTAGCAGGTTTTTTCACAGTGACATCATGTTGTTTAACTCCTCATAATGCTGCAGTGAATCCAGAATTACTTTGCCTCCAAGAAGCTCTGGATGTGATAACATTTTGATATATATTATAGAATTCTTGAATACGCTTGCTATAATAGTGGAACTATTATACTGGAAGCTACTCTTTTTGTTAAAGATCAAACTCCATACTTTCTTCTTAGTTCATTAAGTAACTCATAAACTTTAGTAATTAGAATCTAAGAATAAAAAATATATTTTTTATTGCTATTTTTTGCCTTTATTCTTTTTTTCCCCCTTTGTTTCTCACCTAGGCTTTTGTTGGTAGATTCACATGACATTATATGACGTTGAAGAATCATATCAGGTAGGTCTTTTCATGTGCATGTGTGCATTACTGTGTATAACATACAGGCATGGGCAAAAACCTCTAGTGGTGTATAGTTTAGATCTCCACTATAAAGCAGGCCTTTTTTCATCTCAGCTTTTTTTAACTGAACATAGATGCTACAGAACAGAAAATGAATATAAGAAACATTTATTTCAGTACAATACTTAAAAGTGTTGTTGAACAGGGTATTTTACACCTCTCATCAGGGCCTTTGGAAACTGTTGGGGACTCTGGCACAAATGAAGTAGTCTTTTCATCTTAATGATTTTTGTATTTTCAGAAAGTTTTATTTTTAGGTATATATTGCTTTTTTTCTTCAGTAACTTCTCTTTCTACTTTGTATGTGTAAACCAGTGAAGAATGCCATGCAGTATAAATGATTTAGTGCATGCAATCTTAAAAAAAAAAAAAAAAGCATAAACAGTCTCAGAATAATGGTAAAAGAGAAAAGCAGTTATTGAGTATTCTAACCATGCTTGAGTTTGGTAATGTGTTGACAGAAGAAACTGTTATTGCCACTCACAAATGAAATATATAAAATAGAAAAGAAAAAAAAAAGAAGGAAGAGAAGATGTACAGTTTTACTTGTGAGAGATATTTCCTTTTCCTATATCTTATGATCAAAAAAATGATGGAGTTATTTGCATTTGAAACTCAGAAATTTTGGATTGTCTGATTAATCCAATAAACATTATGATAGATTTAGTTCCTTCTGAGGGACCAAACAGTAGTAAAATATCTCCTCCTTACTGAACATACTGTTAGACTGATGTTCTCCATTCTTATCATCTGGACCATGGGAAACCATCATATGCAGCAGTTTATAGTACACCTGTGGTCAAATAGTCTGAAGAGAGAGTTGAAATCAACACAAGACTGTCTTCAACACTGAAATGAGGTGTAATGCAATTTTTTTTCCTGGAGATTATGCTACATTATTCTCTCAAATTCACTAGAATGTATGTGTTATGTAAAACTTAACCTTAAAAGTGGTATCAAATAACAACTTTTGCTATTTATGCAAAATATTAGAATGCGACATTTTAAGGAAAAAAAAAAGAGAAAAAAAAGAACTCTGATTTTAAGATAAGTAAAGGGACTATGTGTTTTATTAATGAAGAAAATAATGTATCAATCTGTGTAGTTTTGTAGGATATTTCTGTTCAGAGATCTGAAGAAACTAAGTTGCAAAATAAGTAGTCAAATGAAACCATTTGTGGACTCCAGGCCTGACCAACAGATATGAAACAGAAATAATGTCTTATAGAGATAATAGATCTACATGTACTAGATATAAATTGGCAAAAGCATGTGACTGATGAACTCTGTGATCCATATTTTAGAGCAACACTCAGTGTTTTAATCTGTAATTTAAAGTGATATGGGAAATTGAACTTGACTTCAAGCA
Organism: Actenoides lindsayi; assembly: GCA_025331215.1. Classification (NCBI taxonomy): domain Eukaryota; kingdom Metazoa; phylum Chordata; class Aves; order Coraciiformes; family Alcedinidae; genus Actenoides; species Actenoides lindsayi. The sequence goes on along the minus strand of WTSP01004454.1, from coordinate 11,751 downwards.
TGAGTAATTGTGTGATACTTTATACTATAGTAATTAAAATAACAATGTGTTTTTACATTTATGCTGTCACATTCATTCCTGTGGAACTGCCAAGTAAAGTCTGGTGTAGAAAGCTTTGACTAAAAAATATAAGTAGACAGTTAAAAAAAAAAAATAAATACATAAACAAAGCACTCTCACCCTTCTGTATATTCTTTCTGTGGTTAAGATGTCACATGGAGAAGTTCATTCTCTCCTTACACAGGGCTTTTGACAATGTATACCCAGTGGGACTGTGTATGTGTATAGTGCTTTTTTTGGAAAAGATGGAAGGTGAAAACATCTTCACAAACTGTTTATTATTTACTCAAAGATCCTGCCCAGATCTTATTCTCAGTCTTGTAGAAAATTCAGTGCACCCTCTTTGCTTTATCTGATGTACATTTCCAGTTTACAGGGGAATACATATATATATATTAATGTCAATGACACATGAATGCTGGTAGTATTTAATAAAATAATTATACACATGGTAAGAAGCAAGGTTTTCCTCCAATTCCCTTTTGTGCTCCATTTTTCACAGTTTTCCATTATTCCCAAAATAGGGAAGCTGCAAAACTAGTAATTATAAAAACTTTTATAATATGGACTATAACTTGACAGGATTCAATGATTAAGATTATTATCTAAATTTAGAGGGGATTTGAGGGGTGTGGCTTTGGAGTTTTTTTGTGTGCATAGGGGTTTGATCCATCTGTGATCTTTCTAATTCACAGCCCACCTGGATTAGGCAAAAATAATCTACTGATGTTAAGCACAAAACTATCATTATCTTAATCTGAGGGGCTTTAAAGTACATGATTAGATTATATGTGCAAAGTGAGACATGGGAGCAGATGAAGATAGAAGTAAGAAAAACAACACAGGAGGAAAATAATGGTCATTTTTTGGTTTTGTCCCTGAGGGAATGCCCCTTCAAGTGTTTGAAAAAACTGTCAGGGAAGTCTGACAGCTTTAGCTACAGATATAGTTTGATTGCAGTCTGAACTAATGTTTTATCCTTTTGATGTTTACACTTTATGCAGAAACTAAATTTGGGAGTCAGATACAGATAACATCAAAATGGAAATTAAAATGGTTAATTAGAATTTCAGGAAAACTCTACAGAACACAAGCCATGTCTTCGGTTCAGTCTGGCTTCAGGTCTTTGACAAATGTCTCTCCAATCATTTCTAGAGGTATAGAAAATCTCCTTTCTCTTTTTTCTTTTTTTTTTTTTTTTTAGCCTCTTGGGTTTTTTATTAGAAGAGCCACTAACAAGACCAGAATGAACACACATCTCCTCAGGAAAGAAAGCCAACATACAAGACACATGTCCCTGTCCAGGGTCTTCTTTAATTAAACAAATAACATTCTTGATCTCCATGTGTAGAAAGAAACTACTAAACGTAAGATTTATTATGATTCTATTAATGTGTCCTGAAATTTAACATGTCATCTGTCTATCTTCTATTAGACTCTATATTTAGAAAATATGCAAATGGAGGTAAGTGAATGTCACGATACTTCATGTTCAGTGTCCAGCTAAAACCTTTCCAGGCGTTATTGTCTGGAATGATAACATTTTCATGCCCATTTTTTAGGCCCTTATTGCTGAAATGCAGTATCTTCCTAATCTTATTAATCCTTTCTGGACTTTAAAAGCTATTTAGGCATTTAAGACAGTAAGCAAGAAAGGAATGGCATGAGTCATTTCTTGTCTCAAAGTGTAGCTGGAGAAAGAATAACTGACTCCCAGCTTTTACATGCCTGTCAACCAGTGGTAGCTTGTTGAATAAACCAGACCAAATTTTATTTGCCTTAAATTCTTTTCTATATGGGAGGTTTCCACTATTTCAGGATAAAACAGGTACAACTTTCGTAGATTTTGTAGAAATGGGGTAATTTTGCCAGAAATACCCTAAAGAAAGATTAAGAGGTAGCTGAGATGATAGATAAACAGAAAAAATAGCCAAATCTTTACAGAGTTTTCTTAGAGGAGGTACACACACTTTTCAATTTTAATGTTAAAATATAATTTTTAATGTATTGGGTCTGACTGAACTGGAGTTATTTTTCCCCACAGCATTCCTCCTAGTGCTGTGCTTTGCATGGAGAGCTGGAAAGATCTTGGGAGGGGACACAACTGGGACAGCTGACCAAAACTCATCAAAGGGATATTCCATACCATATGATGTCAGCTGAACTATAAAATCTGGAAAAAGTGGAGAGGGTGGGTCACATTGGCTTATCCTCCAGAGCAACTCCTACATATTTGGAGCCCTGATTCCCAAAAAGGGCCAGACATCTCCTGCTGATGGGAAGTAGAGAATAAATCTTTGTTTTCTTTTGCTTCCATGCATGCCATTGTTTTGCTTCTTCATTAAACTGATTTTGTCTTAGCCCACGAGTTTCATCCTATTTTCTTCCCCCTGATCCAGCTGGGGAGGAGGGGGGGAAGTGATAGAACAGCTTGGTGTGCACCTGGCATCCAGACAAGATCAAACCACCACAGCCCATTTTGACACCAATGTGGGACATGACAACAGTAGTTTTATGTAAATTGCACTATAGCTCAGTAGTTATTAAGTGACAAGCGCTTGTGCAGGTCATGGAGTTTGGTGTCTGTGCTGATTATCTTGCTATTTTGCTAAGATCAGGAACATGCTAACACAAACAAGAGCTATGTGTTCTGCCTTGACATTGATCATCTTGATGTGCTGGGGGAGTTACTTTGTGGGAAGGATGAAGGAACTCAGGAGCACGCTGAATCACATAGTGGCTATGTGCTCCATTCTGGTTTTGGTGGTGTTACGGTGCCGGGGGAGCTGTCTCATGGAGATGATGAGGGAACACGTCTCCCTCTCCCTACCAGCAACTGATGTGAGTGGATTTATTGTGCAAGCTCCGAAGGTCCTTGTCCACCCTTATGTGAGCTGGCTAATACTGCTCACTAATAGTGGTAGCACATTGTCAGTTGTGTGGAGCCTGGACTCATTTTGGTGTCAGAGAAGACAATTTCTGGGTCAGCCAACAGCAAGATGTGTCCTGAGGTGGCCCATCCCTGGGTGGCAGTGTGTGTGGAAAGATTTGGGCAGGTTTCTAGGATGGTTATCACGTCCCATAACCTGGGACTTTACAGTAGAACAGGCAAGTAACACTGTCAAATAGACACACCACCTAATAGAAGGGTGCCTCACCTATCCCAGAGAAAACCAGCAGATTCTGGCACTGTACTGGGGCCTGGCCTATGCCTGTAGAGACACAGTTCAGTACTCTCAGAGGACCGTAAACAACAACAACAACAACTACAGTAATTGCCCTGGTAGTAAAAAAGAAACTGTGGACCAGGAGAAAAAGGGGTCCATATCCTCAATGAACAAGGGAGGAGGAAGAAGAGGAAAGCCTTTATCAAGAAGCTGGCCCTTCAACAAAGAGACTGGAGGCGTCTCTTAGGTCTCTGACCTCATCAGAACTTTGGGACATGTGGAAGGACTACAGCCATCAGCCAGGGGAGTGGATTGCAGCCTGGCTGCTTTGATGCTGGCACAATGGGGCTGACACTCAGCAACTGGAAGGTAAGGAAGTCCAACAGCTGGGCTCCTTTGTCCAAGATGGGACAGTTGAGAGGGGAATTAAAAAAGAAGCAGCAATTGCAGTCTCTGGAGAGGGCTGCTTTCCAGCATGAAGGCAAGATAGCCATACAGGGAAGACCTTACAAGTTCTAGCTTCCCAGGAAAGTGGACTACTGCAGATGAAGGTATCCAGTACCTGAGAGAATTAACAGTGCTGGAAGTCATCCACAGTGATCTAGATGATGTTAGGGACCCAAAGATCCAGAGGATGTCACGTGCACATGGGCCATGTGAAGAAAGGTGATCAAAGGTGCCCCAGCATCATATTCTGCCAGCTTGGTGGAAAATGTACTACCTGGAAATGGACATGCCAAATGTGTCTGGTCTGGACACACCAGTTGTGGAGGCAGTGTCTTCTTAGCTCCAAAACTTTGAAGAAAGTCTTGGTACCTCTTCATCCCTACAGGCTAGCACCTTGGATATCAGAGGCACCTCAAGAACTCGGTCCTCTCCTGCCCCAGTTAGATGGAAAGGGAGCCCCAGCTGCATGCCACGTGGTGCACTCTGGTTCTTCCTGAGTGACCAGGGGGAGGACATGAGGAAGTGGGATGGTGAATCCACCTTTAAGCTGGAAGCCTGTGTACGTGAACTGAGAGGGAAGACAGCTGTCAGGATGAGGTGACCCAAGAAGGCTGTCAGTGTAGTAATTACAGAAACCAAAGAAGGTAACAGGCGATCTCCCAGATACAGAAAGACTAAGATGACCACCCTTGATCCTGAAGAGGGGACTTCTTGTCTGGCAGGGCAAGGGTCAGACAGTGAATATTCTGACCAGGAACAGGAACAGAAGGGCCCTGCTTCTGGCCAGGAGGAGAAAAAGGAGGACTGGTTGTATTGGACTGTGTGAATTTGATGGCTTGACACACTGAACCCACAGAGGTACAAAGCTTTGGTAGACACTGGTGCACAGTGTACACCGTTACCATCAGAGTATAGAGGCACAGAACCCACCTGGATCTCTGGAGTGACAGGGGGATGCCAAGAATTATCTGTACTGGAAGCTAAGGTGAGCTTAGCCAGGGACAAGTGGTAGAAGCATCCCATTGTGATGGGCCTAGAGGCCCGTTGTATCCTTGTCATAGACTGCCTCAAGAGCAGGTACTTCAAGGACCCAAAGGGGTAATGATCAGCTTTTCCTGTAGCCGCTGTGACTGCAGAGAAGATTAAACAGCTATCTACCCTGCCTGGCCTCTCAGAAGATCCCTTTGCTGTGGGACTGCTACGAGCTGAAGAGCAACAGGTGTCAGCTGCTACAAGGACAGTTTACCAATGGCAATATTGCACAAATTGAGACTTTCTGGCTCCCATCCATTGTCAAATGGAGAGCCTAGGTGTCATCAGTAAAACCCACTCACCTTTTAATAGCCCCATATGGCCAGTGAAAAAGTCTGTTGGAGGGTAGAGGTTAACAGTAGACTATCGTTCCCTGAACAAAGTGACTCCAACACAGAGAGCTGCTGTACCAAATATGTTAGAGCTACAGTATGAACTAGAGTCAAAGGCAGCCAAGTGGTATGCTACGATTAACAATGCCAATGTATTTTTTCCAATTCCATTGGCAGAAGAATGTAGTCCACAGTTTGCTTTCACATAGAGGGGTGTCCAGTAAACCTGGAATTTACTGCCCCAGGGGTAGAAGCACAGCCTTACCATTTGTCAGGAACTAATTTGAACTGCATTGGAAAAGGGTGATGCCCCTGAACATCTAAAAAACATTGACAACATCATTGTGTGGGGCAACAAAGCAGAAGAAGTGTTTGAGAAAGGGAAGAGAGTAATTCGGATACTGTTGAGAGCTGGGTTTGCAATAAAGAAAAGCAAGGTCAAGGGAGCTGCTCAGGAGATTCAATTCTTGGGAATAAAGTGTCAGGACACCATCATGTGCCTGTGGATATTGTCAACAAGATAACAACTATGTCCCCACCAGCAAACAAGAAGGAAACAAGCTCTCCTGGGCCTTGTGGGGTTCTGGAGAATGCATGTTGCAGGTTACGGTTACTCTCTACCAAGTAACACGAAAGAAGAACCATTTTCAGTGGAGTCTTGAGCAACAACAAGACTTTGAGCTTATCAAACAGGAGATAGCTTGTGCAGTAGCTCTTGGGCCTGTTTAGACAGGACTGTCTGTGCAGAATGTACTCTACACAGCAGGTGGGGAGCATGGTTTCACCTAGAGCCTCTGGCAGAGACATCAGGAGAAACTTGAGGTCAACCATTAGGGTTTTTGAGCCAGGAGTATCAGGGATCAGAAGCCTACTACACCACAACTGAAAAATAGATGCTGGCAGCATATGAGAGAATTCAAGCTGCTTCAGAAGTTGTTGGTACAGAGGCACATCTCTTGGCACCATGATTCCTCTGCTTCATTGGATGTTCAGAGGAAACATTCTGTCCACACATCATGAAACCAGTGCAACATGGAACAAATGGGTAGCATTGATCATCCAACGAGCTCGACTAAGGTTTGGCTTGTTGGCCAAAGTGGGGACTTACTTTCTGTCTTCCTTATTTGAGGAGTGGTCTGACTAAAAAGTATTTGTATAGGGGCAGAAAAGTGGCAGGTCTTGCTGCTCGGTGCAATTTTTTTCTTGGTTTATAGAGATAAGGATTTTTAACAAGGAGATAAGGGATGAGATAATATATTCCGTAATATGCCATAATCTTTTTCTTCAGCTCTGAATGCAAAGAGAAGTAACACAGAGATTTTCCTCAACGAGTTTTTCTTTAGAATTATTGATTTCTCATTTATGTTGGTTTCCAAAATCATAAAAGCTGAAATCCCATTCATTATTGAGTTTAGAATTTTAATTAGTATTTTAATTTCTTTGTCTAAACTAGGTTAGGACTTACTTTCTTTGATAAACAAGCTTTAAAGTAACTAACTGGATTGTTTGGATTTGGATTGTACATGGTTACATTCTGCAAGTACTTAATAGCCAAAGATAAAACTTGATCTTGAAGAAACGGAAGAGTTCCCTGACTTTCTTTCAGAGAAACTAATGCAGAAACTCTAGCTTATATTATCTTCTAGTCTACTGGGAATAGTAGAACAGATTATTATTTTTTTCTCTCACTGTTAATCTCTTTCACACTTCCTACATTTAATTCTCAAAGCCTGTATCCTCTCTGACAGCCTGTATCCTCTTCCCATACTGCAGAGATGAATTCATTACAGGAAAAAAAAAATTACACCACACTGTTAAGGCTAATACAAGGCTACCTTGCAAACACGTAATGACTATCTGTAGTGCCTCCTGGACTTTGGATAGACTCCAACGATCCGGAAAAACACCTTGTCACCATATCCTCCTCACGTATCTGCACAAAATAAATAGTAAATGTCCAGAAATGGTTTAATTCCTCATGATCTGCAGTTCTTGAGAGGGATATTGTACTTTGAGGGAATAGATTCTGGAGAGCTGTCCATTCTCTTGTGGAGATTTATGGGGATAGTCATGAAAACAGAGAAAGGAGAGAAAGGTTATTGGAAAATGCAGAGTAACCTGTCATCATTATTTGAAGGATGTGGATACTAGTGTGGAAGAATGGTAGCAAGAGACTCTGAAGATGTAGTGACAGTCATAGCTTTTGCTGAATGTATCCTCCATATTTCTCTGGATGTAGTACTCCATATTCTCAGGTATCAAGCACTTCTATAATCCTGGAGGAAACATAATCTGGCATTTTTAGCCCATTTTGCAAAAAATGCCTGAAAAGTTACTTCCTCTAAGGAAAGAAATGTTCTGTCCCTGTCATGGAAGACATGACAAAGAACTGAAATTTATTGCCATCTCACAAAACCCTCTCCAGGTGCAAGAGTTTAGATAGAATTTGAAAACAAAGCAGACTGTCTCAAGATGTCACTGCTGCCTCATATTCTATCTGCCTGACACCATACACATACTTCTTCTGGATTATAGTGTTCACATTTGTTTCCAGGTTGGTCCACTAAAGAGATTCAGTCGATATTTTATTGCAACACTTGACAGTGATATAGGCTCAGTCATGTCTGTCAATTGTACAAAACAGATGAATGTTGTAGTCTCTGGATAGGGCTAGTGTTTAAGCTGGGTCTGCCTTTGTCATACTACACCAGACAGTATTAGATCCAAATTAATTATAGCTGTGTTATATGTCCTATTGATGGAAGTAAATTGCCAGATTTGGCAATGTTTAAAGACACCAATGAGATTAATAAATGATTAAAAAGTAATTAAATATTGTAATTGTAATTATTTTCTGATAAATGGAAATAAATAGGAAGAAGGAAGATCTGCCTGCTTCACTTCCTCTGTCCTGCCATTCTCTCTACAACCTGCTTCTTTTATTTGCTCACTTCATTCTGGTTTTGTGCTGATGCTACACTGGAGTACTACCCTGCAGAGAAATGTTTCCAATCGGGATGCAGAAATTTTGGAGCTACTGCTACTTCTTTATACGTTTTATAATACTTCATTATGTATTATGTTCCTTGAGCTTTGTAAGCATCATGCCAGACTATTCTTCACTTCCTGAAGTGCAGGGCTAGGTTTTGGTGCTAACTTCTAACCACAAATCCAATAGAACTTCACCTGAGAGTTCTGAGCCGAATTTACACTAGAGTTGCCAGAGATCTCTTGGAGCGAGTTAGTTACAAAACTACATGAACCTTAATAAGCTAGTCAAGGTGGGGGAAAATGAATTAGGAGAAAACATAGTGAAACTGATTTGATTAAGAGATTTCACAATTAACTTAATTCTTTATTAATACATTGTCTGTCTAGTTTGTCCTAATCAATATGCAACAAATGGGGAGAAAGAAAAAAAAAAAATTGCTATAAATGAGAGGAAAAATATTCTTCTTGTGAAGATCTGTACTGACCTGAAATATTAAAATAAAGTACATCAAGAATTAAAAATTTGTCTGTTTTCTATTAAATTAACCAAGTTATTTACCTCTTTATTTCTTATTAAAAATAAGTTTTCCTTTTGACAGAAGAGCTGATCAAAACCTTAACTTGATCAATCTTAAAACAAATCACAACTTCCAGATAGATGATGATTAAGTCCTGTGTCATGGACCAAAGCTGTCCTGATGAAAGGTCAGTGAAATGCATATTCACTGGAAATCACAGAAAGACAAAAGGCATGGTAGGATAAGAATGGGGTAAACTTTATTTAAACAGTTTTTGTGAATCTTGCTCTTTTAAGGAAAGAATGGTTTGGATTGGAAGGGACCTTAAAGATCATCTAATTCCAGCTTCCCTGCCATGGACAGGGACACCTTCCAGCAGATCAGGTCGCTCAAAGCCCCATACAACCTGGCCCTGAACACTTCTAGGGAAGGGGCATCCACAACTTCTCAGGACCACCTGTTACTATGTCTCACCACCCTCATCTTAAAAAAAGTCTATCTTGTATCCCTCTTCCAGTTTAAAGCTGTTGACCATTGTCCTGTCACTACAGGCCCTGGTTTAACAGAAATGGCAGCTAGAACTGGAAATACTGTTCTTAGAGAAAACAAGTTATGTTACAAGATCTAGTACAGAGTTTATCCATCACTTCTTTCTTCTTTCACACATCAGCAAGAATGAATGCACTCTGATTTGTATAGTTTATGATATTTGGTATCTAAACCAGATTTCAATTAAGTCAGATGATTTTACGATGGCCTAAATAAGACACTATTGGATAAAATACGAGTCTTTTGATTAGTTTCAAAGAGCTTCAATATAGCTTTCAACAGACTGGGAGATGGGGAATGCTTTTTGTCTTCAGTTTAGGAGTTTCATGCTTAAAAAATTATAAATTTCAAATAACAAGGTAAATAATTGTAGCTTTTCCGCTGGAGCTTTATATATAACTTTCCAAACCTCACTTTCATAATATCACACACTACAATAAAGCTGTTTCCACACATTAGCAATCTGATGAACATTCAATAAAAGAAGATCAAGACTGATATTTTACAGTGACTTTATACTTTGCAGCTTGGTATTATAATTACAATAAACAGTCCAATATCAATATTCATGATCTATTGCATTCTGTTAATTTATTAAACAGTGGATGATTAAATTAAATACAACTTTAGCATCTCATTTGACTCTTCTACAAGTCTGAAGAAATGAATGGAAGTGCAGCTTATTCTGGTTTATAAAATGTAGTACATTGCTGCATTTCTTTTTCCTTAGAAACTCAGTATTGTGATTTTTACTTAAATCCAGCTCTTCACTGCCCCAGCCCTCTACATGAACACTTGCGGAAGACATCATATTCAAGAAGTTGGTGGTCTTGCATAGTCCATACCTGCTCTATTGGGGCTCCTGCTTAGGTCTTGAGAAAACTGTATACAATTAATTCAACCTACAACTTACAATGCCTTTGGGAAACGCAAACCGTAGCAAAGAGTAGAGCATATTGATCCTGGCTGGAGTCTGTTGCACATTTAGGAGCTAGTGACCCACATCACCCTGACCTGAGCAGGCATAAGGTTGTGCTACACTGAGCTGCATGGCCAGAGTGGTCTTCAGGCCTGTTCTGTGCTGCTGACCTCCCTTGGCCATGGGATAAGCTCAGACAGCTCACCATAACAGAGGAGTCTTCAGACAGTTCCCATTTGGTACTAGTGATTAGACCACCTGCATGGCCTTGCTTTTTTCCAACAGTGCAGTAATGGGTTCTCATAAGAACATCCTTTAGGCATAGGGTTTTCATTAGAGTAATTTATAGTAGTGAGTAGTGGTCAGTAGTGGTCAGAGTCTTCTCTGCTCTGTACAGTGAGCCAAGGGAAAATGTAATCAGGATCCATCCAGTGTTGCACAAACACAGGTACCCAGCATCTGATGGGTTGTAGTATTTACTCCCTACTTGTATTCCCTTTCTTTTTCCAACTTCTTAAAGCAGTTATCTTATTAAGATATTTTCTTTCAGGCCTTTCTAACTGTGATCCAGAAAAAAAACTTGTACCAGTTTGCTCTAACCCCTCCCCAGTGCAGAACACCCTTCCCAATATTTCTATCTCAGTTCCAGAACAGAAGTCCTGGGACATAGTGATAAATTAAAACAGATATTTGAAACATTAAACTAGATTATGACAGAAACAAAATTAATTTCATGTTCACACTCACTGTTCTAACCTGGAAATGTTTCAAGGCAAATTTTCATTCATTCTACAAAGTAAATTAATGTAATAACTGTGACCCTTAAGTTGCTAAAGCTTTTAGATCTGTAAATACATGACATTTTCTTTTATTTCTCCAAAATGCAGATAATGCCCCTATGAAATTCTGACTGTACATTTTTTATTATTTTCGGTTTGCTCTGCCAAGTTGTCAGTGGTAGTGTACTCGTTAGTGATGCACACCTGGTTACAAAAGTAGTGCAGCTGAAACTGTAGTAGCTAAACACTGCCTGATACATTGTAGGTTTTAATTATTTGTATGTGATGCTCAACAAGCATCCTGAAGCTTTTTGTACATTATAAGCACACCTGTAAATGGTTTGTCTTCTTCTGGATAAAAATTAACAGAAATCACTGTCTTGTCATTGATGTGACTGACAGGCTATATGTGTGGAACATTACATTTCCACTACATAATAACTGTAATTAGGAAACAGAAGAATGCTTTCAGTCTCTTGCAAGAACATGCATACTCTAACTCAGTTTCAGTATAGTATCAGGATACAGCTACTGCCATGTGACAGATATTCTCTACACTTTCAGTTATCATAGGAGAAGCTAAGTGATAAGAAAGTGATTATTCCATCTTCACATCCTAGAAAACAAGTCTGCTTGCAGTCTTTGCCAGAGGAGGATTAATTCTTCCTTGGACCCTCTTCTGTTCTTGTCAACATGGCTTGACATGTTGTCATGTTATTAAGAGCATCACGGAAAAGACTGCAGTTACTTTGAGTCACCCTTTTAAAACCTTAGAAGATGAAGAAATGACCTACTTAATTACAAAATACAACAATATTTATTGTATGATAAGGTAAATTTACAATCTTTTTTCTCTTCTTCCCCTCCCCTCCCCTCCGCTTCCCTCTCCTCTCCTCTCCTCTCCTCTCCTCTCCTCTCCTCTCCTCTCCTCTCCTCTCCTCTCCTCTCCTCTCCTCT
>WTSP01004453.1:31108-49655 GCA_025331215.1 Actenoides lindsayi | reverse complement strand
AAAAATGTGTTTACTTAAAAAAAATATAATAAAATATTAATGACTTCCAACTATTCTGCAAATATCTTGATCTTTCTAGGTAGATTTTTCTGCTGTACCTATTTCAAAAGAGATTTGCTCTACTGCTTCTATCTAGTGCTACATGTCAAAATAATTTTTCTCTCATGGACAGGCCAGCAAAATGTCACGTAGACTTTTTTTTCCCATTATCATTTTGGTACGGGCAGGTCAGCAGCACTTTATATGGGACTAGAAAATTTCCCTGCTCTGCATGGCTGTGTAAATAGGCATGTCTGTGGCCTACTTTTCAACACTTATGTAGTGGTTTAGATTCTCGCAAACTTACTTTTTGTTTCTTCCAGAATGCTGTACAATTCATTTTTAAGACGGGGCTAGTTCAGTGTGTCTAACTAGCTGAAGATCATTAATAGCTTCTCTATTCAGTACAGCTATGCAGTAAAGCTCCTTCCGGAGCAATCCTATTAAATAATTCACTTATTTTTCTCAACTTATTTTGCTGGTGGCCTAGCTTTTAAAATCTTTACTAAAATGTTGTTTGAGATCCTAATCTTACTACTTCTTTAAAAATCAGTTCTGTTAGTGCATACTTTATAGAGGAAAATGTTGTATTATGGGAGAAGCATGTGTAACTTTTATGATGGATTTTGAAAACATCATGAATATAGGCAGGACTGGTGACAGAAGATGACTGTAGAAAAGTAGCACATTTTGTTTAGATCTTGGAGTGCATGTGTTAGGATTTTGGGTATTAAGGTAGGTAAAACAGGCTAAATAAATGGAAATACATTTAGAGTGGTGGAAAGTGGGGGAAAAAAAAATCTTGATGTACATTTAAAAAGTTACTTTGGTCATAGTCACAAAAGATTTTAAAAACTGCAACACTCCAATGAAAGGGGTAGGTTATAATGTAACTGTAACAACTGTTTGTTTTTAGGAGAAGTTGCTCCCTAAACTTCTCTCACAGCCATCCTGTTGGGAGTTACTTTGTGCAAGGGGTGTGTCCTGGAGCCGTGGCATGCGTAGGCAGGTCATGGCTCCTCAACTTGATTTTTACCTGGGATTTGCACTGGCTGATTTCTTCGTCTTGGGAAATGGTTCATGGTGAGTGATTTGCAGTATGGTCATTTATTCCGCACTGCCCAATAGCCTTTATTTATTCCTTGGTACACTGCCAGAAATAACAATTAAATCCAGGCTTTTACCTGCGTTTTTTTGAGGGCAGATTTAAACGGATTTCCGATGACATCTTTGTTCTTTTATTGCAATATTTTTTTGATGTTTTCCAGACATGTTTACCAATATTCGGTCCCTTTTTTCCTGGGGTGCGTGGAGGAAACTCTCATTTCCCTGAGCGTGGTGACAGTTTGCCTGGCGGTGGTTATCAGCCTGCCAGTGCTCTGCGTGTGGGTCTCTGCTCGCCCCGTTGTCCTCGGCTCCCACTGGATGTGCCTAGACGCGTTCCCCCTTTTTATGCTGGTGGGACGTGACTTGGTCACGCTGTCTCTCTCTGAAGTGCTGTGCTTATCAGGGTTACCCCAGGGACATTGTGGCCTCAAGCAGCAAACTTCTTATCTGGGAACCTAGGAGAGGTCTGTGCCTGGAGGACAGTCAGTCTTTTTTCCAGCTTATGAGTTGTCCCAAACCTTTCTCTTCTCAAGGCCAGGACTGAGTTGTGTTGAAACAGGCTGATGAACCTGTTTTCCTTTGTCCACCTTGTGCTTCACAGCAGAAGCTGCCTGGTGTACCCAAGATGTCATGAGGGCTTTGCTTGGCCAGGCAACCAGGCCCTGGGGGTGTACCTCAAGGTTGGTTGTCCTGGTGGCATAGAGTGCAGTGCAGTGATACCCAGTAGCGTGTGCTTACGGGTTGTGTTGGGAAGCAGCAACCCAAGTGATGTGGTTGGGAGGGCATTATCCACCTGTTCTTCTTGCAGGGCTGTTTCTCATGACGCTGAAGAGCAGCCAGTTAGAGCTCCACTCGCTCCATCTTGGGCATGGAGCTGCTAGCAGAGTGCCTTGGCATGAGGCTGCACTCAGCAGGGCTATGCTGAATCTTTATAATGCATGACTTCTGCGGCCCTTGGAGCTGAGCGTGCAATTGTTCTGCTTGCAGGCACCCACGGTTCAAATGGGTGTTTTGACTTCTGCTTAAAGGTGGGAGCAGAGGTTACTTGCCTGCAAGGCGTGTCCCTGAAGATGTGCAGACCACATGTGTTTGTTTGTCTTCCATCCCAGCCCCTCACACCATGCCTTTCTCTGTGTGTGTGTGTGGACAGAATCAGTGATGGGAAACCTAAGGAGGTCTCTCCTCTCCAGTGCTTTGTGGTTACCCAGCTTGTGAGCATAATTGTGGGCTACCCATTTGGTACCTTGGGTTCACAGTTATGTTCTTGCTCACTGGTTCTCCATCAGGTATGCTCTGTTTTCTGGTCTGTGGAGCTGCAGCTGCAGTGCTTGCACACAGTTTTATGGCTGCCCCTTTCCACCTGTATTGCTCATTCCAAAGACTATTTGTAGGTGCTAATGATTTGCCGCAAAAACTGCTGCGGGAAGTGAAACATTACCCCATTGTGTATTTCTTCATTTTAGCCTGGAAAACAGCATTTGACTCATTCACAGCATGATGCACAGTGTTTATAGTGCTTGAAATGCTTGCAAATACATGTTGCATACAACAACATAAGCAATGTCTTAAGCCACGTGAAGGGGTTTAATCTATCTGAAGCTGCTTCCTGGGTAACTTTTTGATCTTATCAATACAGAAGACTGACTCAGGGTAATTAAATCAATGTTACTCATTTTTAAGGTAATAAATATATCATTTGATATACTTCCAAATGAGTCAAAATACTTCTGTTGAGGCAGAAGTTGTTCAGGTCTCAAACTCCACCGGTACTCTGTAAGTAAATAAAAAGCTATTAGAATTTTACTTAGGAGCTTTGCATAAGGAATTTTTTGGAAGACATGCCAGGAAAGGTGAACAATGATCATCTGCGACTGGGAAGATTTCAGATGACGAGAAACTGAACTGTTCAAAAAAAGGCAAATCAGAAGGGGCATAAGAAGTCTAGAATGTAATAAATTTAGGGAATCTAGGTCAGGAGACTGTTCTTGTGTCATGGGATAGAAAGGAAATCTGAAACACTTGGAAACTGTTCGGTTTAAGATGAGTGAAAGGAAAATCCTTTTTATGCTGTGTGCGCAGGAAGAACGTAGAAGGTGTTTCGAAGGGAGGTCAGTTTTTGAAGAAGAGGGTTAGATACTTATACAGGTAATAAAGATATTTATGTGGGTATTGGGATTTTTGAAAATATTTAGAAGAAGCAGAATGTCCTACTTCACACTTTTTTGGTGGTGGTTTTTTTTTTTTTTTTAAATTCCTAACTCTTAAATGGCTAGGATGATGCTTAAACTGAACTAGGCAGTGTTTTCTCTGTTGGAGGTTCTTGCGTCTTCCCCCAGGCTCCCCAGTGTCTCTGTAGCAGGTTGGTGGTGGCTGCATGGGCCTCAGGGCTTATCCTGCCTTGCATGTAGAATCCTCTGAGATGGGATATCTTGTGCGCCTCTGCAAGATGGGCAAAGTGCACTTCACAGATTACCATGCAAGTGAAAATTAGAGGACATAGTCTTCCTGTGGGAAACTGGCAGCTTGTGTTCTCTTTGACAGGCATTTTATCTGAAGGTATAACTGTAATGGATTTTAATATTTAGATTAATACTGGTATCTGGTGTGATTTCTGCTGACTTGGTGCAGAGGTTCCCCTTGACATCTGTGGACATCAGCTCAGGTCCCTTAAATTCAATCCTATATCCTGTGTTAACTATAGTATTAAAAGGTCTGTCTGCCCTTACTTGGAAGCTTTACACAGCTGAACAAAAATATTTTAACTGGTAAGCAAAAGTCTTGTATATTTTTAATCCTTGAGGAATTACCCAATTACCATGATCCCAAAAGTCTGCCCAAAAGTCTTGCCCAGCCAGCAGTATTTTTAGCAGTCTCTGTCTCTAAAGCAGGTCACATAGGTTCTTTTTAGCTACAACTTACTACTAAAATATTCTTTGTTTTGGGAACACTTCATTCATTTCTCAGAACTGGGACGATTATGGAAGGTCATCTCGGAGGAGAAAACTGTTTTTAAACCTTGAAGTTTAACCTTGGGAAATGTGATGGCAAAAACTTGATGTGCCAGGCAGAACAGAGGTTGCAGTCACCCTGACAAAAACTGTTGGAGCAATTATGATTGAACAGAAAGGACAGGAGAAAAATGAGAACTTGAAATTTGTGTGACTGATACATCTTTACATCCATCTTGAAAACCTATGTATCATATAATTAGTGTTGCTAGTCCACAAATGGCAAAATGGACTTGTACAGACTTAACTGTAGTTGTTATTAAAAAGTTTGGATGAAAATATTAACAAACAAAAAACCAAACTGATTTTTATGATTGAATGACAGCAAATTGGTCTTTAAATGGGTGTGTGGGTAGGGGAAAATACATGGTTCTTTAAAATCTTGGGTCTAATCCACAGTTCAAAAGAATATATTTAGAACTAGTGTCTAAACTAATTCTAAGTGGAAACTGGAATATTTCTGGCAAAGTTGCCACCCTTATGTTCATTCCTTTTCTCCCTCCTGTGCAGAAGTAACCTGAAAACCATCTTGCATTGGAGAAAATCACCAGCCACGAGGTCACTGGATTGTGGCACCATTTGTGTCAAACCGATGGCACAACGTCTGCGGTGTTGCAATAGGAGCGTTCAATAAACATCACTTGGCAAGTTGGGTAAAAGTTCTGGTCTTAGTGAGTTCTAAACTGGCAGTGCCTACATGCACATGCAGCGTTGTCTCTGAATAATGCATGCTCGTGAAATGATCCCTGCTGCGGGGAGACAGGCTGGCTGGACAGGGGCTGGCTAGTCAAGCACTGCAGAAAGGAATGGGAAAGCAAAGCAGACACAGCGGCCCAGATAGTCTGGCTTTCAGTTACATTCTACAGTTTTCCTGTAAAAAACTTGGCTAGGTATGCTACAGCAACCAAAGAAAAGGAGAGCTCTTGCCCTATGCATTTTACACCTGGGTAGATGTGGTGTCTGGTTATGCGCCTGACACTAAGTGCCAGGGTAGTGTTCTTCTGTTTGGAGAAGCTCTTTGGCATTCATTCTTATTGATATGTATTGGTGTTTGTGCTGTGCAGGTAAAAATGTGCATTTTGCATGAAGAGGACAGATCCTTGACACTGTAGGAGGAGGAGGTTTTGTGTCTGCTTGGTTTTTCAGCCTCCATCCCAGTGATGAGTGAACTTCAAAGCCAGTCACCCGCTGGGACGTGCAGTACCACTAAGCTTGTGTTTCCTTGCTTTGCCATTGTTAAAGAGAGGTAGAAATATACACTGTGTTAAGATACAACAGTTAATTAAAAAAAAAAAAAATCTGAAAAAAGTAGTGTACACACAATGTTAAAATTTGTTACTTTTCTTCGTTTACTGCTTGTGTGTTCTGCAAACAAAACAAGGTTTACCTTCCTCTTCCTCAGCACATTACTGTTATGAAAACTGTGCTTGGAAGAAAAATAAGTATTTACCTAATCATTTTCTGAGCAATTAATGACCTTCAGCCAACTTGAGAGCTGCCTCGAGTCATTGTTTGGCCCTGGTGTAGAGGTGCTTTGCACTATTTAAACATCCCACCCTCGCCAGGTTGGTGCAGAGGTGTTTGCAGAAGGAGCCTGTGGCATTTCCTGGGGGAGACCCTTCAGATGTCTTCAGCTTTCTGCTGCTAATCTCATTTGTGGCAGTGAACTCTTCTTCCTTGGTCCTTTAAACCTTTCAGGAGCCTGATTGTAATATGGGGCTTTAGAAAGGTGTTACAAGGAAGCTTTCAGACACGTAACCCTATTGTCCTTTCTTTTTAAACGTGTCTACCTACTACCACATACTAGTCAGAATAAGACTTGTCTCATCCCAGTGGTATTTGCATCCATTTTAATACTGCAGACTTCTGTGATCATTTTTTCTCTATGGCTTGCCACCCAAAGTGGGCATGTTTAGCTGTTGCTTCTCGCTTGCTTGATGTGGCATTTATTTTTTTTTTTATTGCATGTGCAGCCAAGGTTTCATTAATCTTTCTTGCTACCAGATCACACTACAAACCTTGTAAGAATTTCTTGGCTCCTCAGTTTGTCACTCCCACTGAATATTTCTTTGAGATTATTTTCCTGTTGGATGTCTTCGCTGCACTTTCCCAAGGAGAACCTTATTTTTAATTGCCTGTTTCTCAACTTTCTCTGTCCTCGCTGGGGCTTGCAACTCCTAAATTAAGTATCATCCACAGATTTCAAGAACACACGGTTTACTCCTGTTCTGCATCATTAACTAAGATTTTGAAGTAAGTGAATATATAAGAAAATTTCTTTCATCCTTGAAAGATACTTCCAAAGATTCGGTGTATGATTCTAATTTTCTTTTGTTTATTCTTTTTGTGTGCGGTGTTCTGTCTGCATCAAACCTGGTTTCTTAAATAATTTTGAAACTGTATCATTTGATACAGTCAAATGGTTTACTGACGTTCAAGTGTATTTTATGTGCTGTGTGCTTGCTATCAACAAACTACAGTTCTCAAAAAAGTGATGGGCTGCGGCAGATTTTGCACGTACTTTATAAACTCCATTTCCCATTTCAGTTCAAGATAATAATCTTCCAGGAGTCTTAGGAGCTGATTCCTCCTATCTGAATAAAACTGTTCTTTTAGGAGAAGTAAAAGTTACTTGCCTATATGGTAACAATTTCCGTGTGTTTTTCTTCTGTGAAGGTGAGGTCTAAGCACGTCTTTCATCTATAGATACTCGGTGTCATAAAGAAATTAGTGACTACACTAGCCTTGTTTGCTATTCTGTCTTTGCTGGCTCAAGTCCTTGGAATAAATGATGATATGGAGTGGTTCTGATGTGTATGTCTACATTTCCTAAGGCTTTTACTTGTAATTATTAATGCCCATTTTTAATGGCTATCAATTGGTACTTTACTGAGGTAATACAGATGAAAGTGCGGAACTGCAGTAGTGAGCATTGCCAGCAGCGCTTGCTGAGAAAAGCTGTCCATCATCATTTTGATTTCTCTGTGTTTGAGTGTGGATGGTTCTCACTGTAGGTGTCTGAAATGTTGAGTTTCTTTGTAGTGCAGTTCATACTTGTCACAGCTAAGTATCTGAGTGTGAGTGTATGTGTGTGCATATATATATATATAAATGTTTTACAAGTTTATAATTACATTCTAATTGTTCAGATTTTCCTTTATTTTCCCCTTTAGATTTTAAAAGGTGGTCAGTGTAGCAAGCTACTTAATTCTTCCTCCTTCATCATTTATTAATGGTCCAGCCTGTCCTTGTAATGGCCACAGAGCATTAGCTCGTTTGACTTTTATACTGTGCTTATCTTTCCCTGCAGGCTGTAACTGGCTGCGTCATTCTCATTAGGGTGTCTTCCTCCCCTTCCCCAGTGCAGAGGCTTGTTGAGATTCAGATATTGGCATAGTCTCCCTGGAGCCCACATTGATCATCTCTTGATTCTTGTATCCTTGCCTTTTAGAAGGCCTGGACTTACTAAACTTCTCATGTTGTAGATAGGGCAAGATTGTTCTACACTCTTGATCATTTCTTCCACCTCCACACTCATCATCCTTTCTTCCACTTCGCCTTATTCTGCTTTTAATGCCACATGGCTTTTGTTCCTGGAAGGAAACTCGAGGACTTGGATGGCCACCTTGAATGGTAGTTCCTAGTTCACCTGTGTGCCGAATCCATATAATTATTTGGCACCAAAACTTTTATTTTCTTGCATCACCAGTAACTTATTCTTGTTGGTAGGAAGCTGATTCAGGACAGTTTCCCTTCTTGGGAGATCTTTCATAGCTGTTTTAAGTGCCATGCTTTGTAGCTTCTTGCTGCCTAATTTTTTGTGTGTATACACTAGTCAACAAGAAGCCAGTCCAACTGAAGCCCTTCTGAGTGTGTTGTCTGTGCTCTGCGTGTGCTGCTGTTTGGTCCAGGAATGTTTTGTCATCTCCATCACCCAGTCCTGAAGGCTGGTGATGAATACCAGTGCTCTCCCTACCAGTTATGCCCACCCAGTCTCTATATTAAATACTTCTCTTAAACATACCAAACTTCTGAGTTGATAATTTTTATTCCTTTGTAATTGGGTAAAACAGCCTTTGTCTTCTGTAGCTCAGGTTTCATTTGATAGATAAGTTCTGTAATCTCTCTTACTCATAGTATATTTCATTGCAATTCTCATTTGTGTCCTCTGTCTTGCTTCTGCTGCTTTCTGGGTTACTACCTCTTACTGGATACATGTGTTGGATTATTTTTTACTGCTTGTGTTTTTTCAGGTTGAAATGGATTTTCTTCCTCTTTCCTCCTTTTCTTCCTTCCTGTATAATCTCATGGTCTCTGATGGTAGCTTTCCATTTTGTACACTCTCAGAAAATGTAATTGCAAAGTTTATTCCCATGTTTATATTAAATAAGATACTTAATACAGCCAAACAAAATTCTGATCCCCGTGGCAATGCACTGAACATATTTGTCAGCGTGTAGCATAGCTTACTATTTTAGTCCTTCAGCTATTCTTCAAACCACATCATGGGCTCAGTAGTTAGTGTCATGCTTCTTTGGAGCTGTATTTTTGGGAGCAGTTTTCCCTGTCTTTATGCGTGCCTGGTTCAAGACTAGGAGTCCTTTAGATAGTGGTCTCCACTTCTGGATCAAAATTGTCTTACTGTGTG
The DNA here is from genome assembly GCA_025331215.1 of Actenoides lindsayi. Lineage (NCBI taxonomy): Eukaryota > Metazoa > Chordata > Aves > Coraciiformes > Alcedinidae > Actenoides > Actenoides lindsayi. Next base: position 40,853 of record WTSP01004453.1, on the reverse strand, counting down.
GTTGGTTGGTTTATTTATTTCTTTAGTGTGTGTGTGAAGCTTGAAATGCAGAGCTTTGTAGCTGGAAGTTAAAAACTTCTGGTTTCTTTGGCCCGACATGCAGCCCCTGAGGGCTTTCTGCCTGACCTCACACACTAAGAACGAATGAGTGTTGTGCTGTTTGCAGTTACTCTCTTTTGGAAGTTGATTTTCTTTTTCTTTAAGAAAAAACACTACCCACTTATAAAAATATATGTGATAAAAGAAAATAGGAGGAAGGCTATATTGGCTCTCCTATTTGAGGATGCAGAAGATGCAGTGGTGTTAACCTCCTGTGCCCCAGGGAAGCTTGGGAGCTGAACTTTGCTCTTTCAAGAAAGAGTAAGTGAAAATTAGCACATTTTTGTTGTGTTAGGAAAAAAATGAGTTTTTCAGTTAAATTAAATGGACCTCAGACAAACTTTACCTGTATGGGAAATTACACCTTGCACTGAAGCCTGAAAATGTAATATTAAAATATTATTTTCCAAACATTGTAGTTTTGCTTGCAGTAGTTAAAAAAAAAAAAACCTAATCAAATTGCTGAACTTGGGAAGGTGTTTGTTTACCACCTGGATTTAGAATTATTAGAAATGTTAAATCAGCTGTAGCTCACTCTACATCTGCATACAAAGCAGCATTGCCCTGGTTTACTTAGTAAATTCCATCTGTGGCCTCATTCATACATTGTTAAGCAACTGAAAGATTTATTTTTCTTGTAAAAGATGGAAAGTTCATTTTCTACTCTAGATGAATAAAAATTTCTTGAAAGATGATGACTGTTTTGACGTATGGTAGATAAATTTTTAGTTTAAATCTGATGGATTTAAAAGAGAAAAATATGTTCAGATAAACCTTTTCCATTTCATGTGAACACTTACTTTGAAATATTTAAATTTTTTAAGAGTCACTGTTGCATACTTTTGAGCTCAGTTTCCATCCAAATTCAACTGGAACAAGTCAAAAGAAAAAAAAAAAGTAGTTGGTAAACAAGAAAGGGAAATTATGCCTGGTGTCAGATATAAAACCAAAAGTGTGTGTGCATATTCATGTACATGCATGTGCATTGACACGAACAGCCAATACAGTTTGTGGACACTTTAACCATGTAACTACGTTTCGGGTTTTTTTTAACTGTGAAGTGTAGGTTTAGAAGCAAATTAATGCTCAATGCTATCAAGCAATCAGTAAGAAACAACATTTCTTTAGGAAAATAGCTGTAAAGCACAAAAGTAGACACAAAATAAAGGGGGTTATTTTATTAATGGGAGAGAAATCCATTTATCTGTCACCTTTTAAAAAGTTATATATATTGTTGAAGTAAACAGTATAAAGAATTGGTTGGTAATTTTTTTTTTTTTGGGTAGTTCAGTATGGAAAGTAGGTGTTCAGTATGGAAAATCTGGTCAAAAGGTGAAGAATGGATGTGATGTGATACCTGAAATTAGGATTATGTTTTGTGGTTTATCATTGCTGAAAATGTGTTATCCATCATTTGTTTCTTAGATAATCTTGGCATTTCAGCAGTTATATGGTAAGGTTTTACTTCTTGAAATGATTTATCCAGTTTACGGTAGGCAGCTTATATACTGTTACAATAGAAAGCCCAGGTAGGAGGGGTGATATAGGCATGGCAGAAAACTTTGTTATGAAACTGAGTTGGTAAGGGAGAAGAAAACTTTACATTACCTGTAGACATTTAGCTCTCTTCTTGAATGTAGATGCGTTTAACGTATGCTGGACCATGCCATGTAGGTATTTCAGAGAGAAGCTCCAAGTGTTGATTTCCCTTATGTATACTGGGGGGTTATGTGGTGGATGCTAATCCAGAAACCTCACGTAAGGACATTATTTGGAAATTTTGCCTTTGTTTTAAAAACCCAGAGGTTTTTCAGCAGCATCGAGGAGGGGTTTCTTGCAGTCACCAGTCCCCGTTGTCAAGTTGTGCAGAACCTGAAGCTTCAGCTTTCTGGGTCGTGCAAATTGTGGGACAGATGCAGAAGTATTGATGGAGAAACGGCGCGGTGGGCAGTGTTGCCACTGGTCCTGGCTGTGTACGCTGCTGAGCACCTGCAGAACTCATGGTGGTTGTGTGTTACTAGTGCCAGACATGGAGCTAATGCAGGTGCTGACATGCAACTAACACACATGTTCATGAACGTGAGACTTGAAAGCTAAGTGACTCTGAGCTCCTGCAAAAAGGTCAGCAAAATTTCAGGGTTTGAGAACTGAGGGACAGCACAGGTGGCTTTAGGAAAATGGTGTGGACACAGCAAATGTTTTCTATATGGTCTAGAGAGCTCATCTCTTAAAATGCTTGCTATGTTGATTTTTGTGTGAATTTTTGTAGCGTAACTAGTTAGGACATGGGCCCACCAAAGCTGGGAATTTGCATCTTATACCTGGTAAGTTATGTAGGGATATTTAACATTTGTGATTTACATTGCCTAGGAATATAGTGCAATTTCTGGAGTTTGAAATGCTGCGGGTTTGTCTTATACTTGCTAATGTGCTGATTGAGTTTTAAGTGTCCACCTTTTACCTGCAACCCACGGTGAAATGCTGCTTCCTTCCTTACCTTCCTGGCCCTTGTGTTGAAGCTGTAAAAGAAAGAAAAAGCTTGACAAAGGAAGGCATGTTTCAATTTTACCTTAGCTTTGTGGTCTATAACCATCATCTGTTCTGTGACTGTAGAGATTTAGGGTCAAGGAATTATTGGGGAGAGCAAATGTTCTGGGGTTTTTTTGAAGCTGGAAAAAAGAAATATTTTTGAGTATTTTCCAGTCCAGTAACTTAGAAGGATTAACTCTGCACTCTAATAAATAAAACAGACAAGCAGATTTTGTCCAAATGTTTCTTCACTAGACTTAAGTCCTAATCCTGGACTAAAATCTCACAGGCTTGTAGTAAAATTGTTCCAGACTAAAACTTGGCAAAGTGAAAAATCTCTGAAAGCAGGGTTCACAATGGAAATGCTGATGCAAGCATAACTGGAGCATTGCAAACGCGACGCCATAAGAACAGCTTTGCATATTGCTCATGAATAGCTCAGAGGTAAAAGGATTAACACTTCTTAATACTGCTTTGAATCTGCTAGACTTTCTGCTTGCTGGACTCGACACAGATATTCTGTAGTGTATGTAGGCTTCGTATATTAGCCTTTTATTCTGATCCCTTCGCTCTCCCCCCTGCTAGCTGAGAGTCCTTTATTGCTGCAAACAGAAGCCTTTGTTACCTCGAATTTCCTGCATTACCTATCGGGATCTGTCGGGAGACAGAAATTAGTACCAGAAATAACAATTTGAGCTCAGTGTGTAGCTATTTAATTTTCAGACTAAAGGAACTTCTGCACCTCGGTGTTTGGAGAGGAGGAGACATGGGACTATCTGAGGGAGAAGACGGGCTGGATCTCATTTAAAATGGTGTGCGTGCTCCAGTGAGGCTCTAGTGCTGTGGGTAAAAAGTACCATTAAAAAAAAACCGAACCCCAACAAAAAACCAAACTGACAATGAAGTACCTCTTATTTTGGTACTGTCACTGAGTTTGTGCCTGCCAACATTTGGCTTTCATTTTGGTTGTAGCTGAAGCGTTCTGAAGTGAGCATGTTTGTGTACGCTCTGTAAATGTTGATAAGTTTCTAGACTTCTCTCTTAGAAGATTTTCATTATATAAAACTTGGCTGCTGCCACCTCAGGCCTTTTGTTTAGAAAAGGTTACCTGTTCCTGTGAAAATGAGAGCAGAGAAAATCTTGAGGATCATTGTAGCCAGTTAAGGGTCGTGCGTGTGTTTGTGAGTGTGTATGTGCATATATGTAAGCAAACACGTGCACACTTATACATAGGTTTATAAATACCCTATTGCTGTTGCCATAGTCACTCTCTCGCTGGGCTTTATACCAGCAACTGTGCAGGGAGGTGTCAGCAAAACATGATGTATTTTAAACATAATCTGAAATACCATCCAGCAGCAAATCAGATGTTTATTAAAGGTCCCTTTCCTCTACCAAGATTTCACTTAATTTGCTTTCTCACAAAAGGGAACAAACTTGAAATACTTCAGTGTTTAAGCAAATAATATTTTATAAAAAGCATAATATGCATGATTAAAGATAAAATATAAGGGCTCCGGCTGGTGATTATTTACAACAGGCATGGCCCTCAGACAGCAGTGGTAGGAAACGTGTGCATATAGTAACTGTTAATCCTCTTGACAACTGATAGCAATAGAAATTATGCTGGCAAGAAAGTAGAGGTCTTGTACAAACATGACATTCTTATTTTCTTTGATTTCTTTTTTCTTTGGTTATTTTTAATTTTAATAAAACTAAGATAAGTGTGTATATAGATCAAAGTGATTTGAATTATATAGTGAAAAAACCTGTAGTTATGATTGCTATAATTCACAGTGTTAGTACACCTCGCTGTTTCAGAACTGACGGTCTTGGTCATTTATTGCTGGTGGGTGTCAGAGATTTTGATGTTGTTAATGCATTTGAGTGTACTGTGGTATGTGCTGTGTGGTGCTGTATATGTAAAAACTAAGGACATCTTGGCAGTCTCTAATTTCTTTACCTTTGAAAATTACCAAATAAAAGAATAAGCAAGAAATGTGCATAGTTAAATGGAAAAGAATGGAATGGAAAAGAAGATCCTTTAGGAAGATTTGAGTTGGTCTGGATGGTTATTAAAGTTGCTGGTTAATATTTTTAATATAACTTCTGAAGCAGCTTTTATCTAAAGATCTAGGTGCATATTACAGACTAGTTTAGACTCATAACATCCCTGTGGTGAGCTGGGCAAGTGTTTTCAAGAAACTGATGTCCAGAGATGCTTGCCATGTTTGCCTGTGCTAATTTGGAAAGCTGGGTCTTGTTTATGCTTGAAGTGAATGCAGATTAAGGTAGGGTGTAAGCACAGTAGTCGTTTCTGATTAATTAAATGTGCAGAAATTCTTTCTCTGGAACAAGAGCGTCTTGTTTCTGGTTAGCATATCCTCTTTGAAATGGCACTCATTATAGAAAACTGCCCACTCGTGGCTTTAATAAAGAGCTATTGTGTGAGCAGGAAGGTCCTTATTACTGAAGCTGGGGAAACAGAATGTGGGGTTTCTTGCTCTTGATCCTTCGTTTTGTCTGCTGGACCGGTTGGTCCAACAAATGGTCAGATGGTCTTGGTGGACCAGTGGCTGCAAGCAGCTGAACAGAGGTTCACCAGTTCTTACCAGCGTTGGGCAGATAGCATGTCCCAAGCGTTGGAGGTGTGGTGCCCCTCTGGTGCTTCTAGGTTATGTGAGCCAACCCTTAAAAACTGAGGGACCCAGTTTTTCATTGGATGACATCAAGTGTTGCAAAGGAGGAAGGGCTGTATTACATGGTCGCTGCAGTGGAGCCTCATTGCAACTCTACATTTCAGCCTTTTCCCGAGAGCTGGGGACGCTTCCCCCCTGTTTTCTCTGCCCCTCGATACTTTGGTGGGCTAGTGAGGTCTCCTACAATTTGAGCTCCTGTTTGTTAGGAAGTCGTTTCCCTTGTCTTTCTGACTGGTTGTTTAATTCAGCCAAAAGGGCTTGTCTTGTTTCTGGGTAGAATTTCACTGCCCTGAAACTGCCCCTTCTGATTGCCTTAAAAGATAGGCAGTCATTGCTTTTGTGTGAAGATTTTGCACCAGTCCTTGTCTGTCCAGGTGTCCACCCAGGTTCTTGGGTACAGCAGCAGTGCAGGCTGTTATAAGAGACTTGCATTTATTGATAGGTTTTTATCCTTAGTAAATTCCTGTGGAAGTAGGACAGTAAAAGCCTCACTTCTTATACATGGAAACAGGGTATGTCGTGGATTAAATAACTTCACAGTGAGTTTTCAGCTGAGCTGAGGATGAAACCAAAGTCTCATAAATCTCTGCCTGGTACTAAGTATGTTAGTTTCTCTCTTGATAATTAAGATTACAATAATACAATTTGCTGGTGTGGATACATCCATTTTGTATTTATTTTGCCTTATTTGGAAAAGACTTGACTTAAAATGTGGGGCATCCTAGATCTGCACAGAATTGGGTTGGTTTGAATGAGCAGACATTGGGTCCTCTCCTAAATCTTTGCAACCACTACATGGAGCAGAAGAACCTCCTTTCTGCATGGTTGGTTGATCAGGTGTATTAAATGTCTGTTAGAACAAAAACAAAACAACCCACGAACAAAACCAGCCCAAGCCAGAACTGCTTCCCTTTCTTTCAGTAGTTTTCTCTCGTCTTAGGTATTGCTGACAGATCTGCTAATTTGAGTGTTGTGTCAATGTGAACTGACATGAGCGACTCTCATAAGAACATGAATTGGTTCATGTTCATTTGGTTCATTAATTCATTGATGCATGAATTAAAGGAGCACTCCTCACAGAGGTGTCTTGGTGTGGGCTGAAGTGGGTTAACATCATCCCTGGCTCAACTGTTGTTGGCATGCAGCCTGAGACCATTGCTGGCAGCAGGAAGAATATGGAAATAAGAAAGGGAGAACAATGAGATATTTGGATGTCCAAAGATAGGCAGATAAGACACCCCCAGATTAGTACCTTGTAAATAGCTCTTCCCTTGTGTCCTGGACCCTATGAATGGCAGCTCAAATCTGTCTCTGGCTGTAAGACTCATGGAACTCAGGGAAAGAAAAGCAAGATGAATGGTTCTACAGGGTCCTACCACTCTTCTGGTGGAGTGTTTGATGTTTCCTAGAGCAAAGCAAGGATGTCAACAGCACAGGCACTGCTGGCTTGCTGCCCCTTACTGCTTTGGGTTGGCTTCCTTGGTATTTACACATTAGTGTGCCGTCAGGTGCTTCTGCCAGGCAAAGCAGCCCCTCTGCCCATCTCGTGAGCAACATGAGAACAGCACTGTGTGTTAGTGACCATGGGTTGGACACATTGGTCATAGATTTTGATGATGTCAACTGCCATAGCAATTGACCTGAAATGTTGTACTTGAGTCTCCAACTGTCTGTACGATGGGGGGAATAAAACTGATGTATTTTAATGCTAAATATTTTAAAGAAACATTCTGTAAGTATAAAGTGATTCATAATCCATCAGGGATAAGTGAATGTCTTGCTTCTCTGAAGTGGGCATTGCTTGTTCATGCTGTGGGCTGTTTGCTTGCAGTCTTTAGTGCTTGTTTGATCACTTAAGCAGCTCATGAGAGCACCCTTATAATAAAGGAAAAAAGGCGAGTTGGAGGAGCCCTTGTGTAATATGAAATATTATGACTAGATGATGCTACACAACTCTTCGTCCTTACAGAATCCTGCAAAATATTTCCAAGCATTTCTGCACACCAGGATCAGTGGCACCTTATGTGTGAGTGGAACTGGCTTTTGCTTCACTGAGGTTCTGCTTGGAAGGTGTTGGTGCTTGGCACGCTGCTGGTGTCTCTGGTAAATCTTGGAGGTTTACAGTCTGAAGTGTGGAATGAGAATTATGTTTTGAAAACTTTCCATGATGTTCTTTGTGTTATTCCCAAACACAGCTGAGGATGTTACAGGGGTTGTTGGAGATTATTTTTTTTTTGTAAAGTATTCTGTCTTCTTTTTATTTAAGGAACGCGCTGCCTCTGCTCCCCAGGCTAGTTAGGGTTCCTGGGCTTCCGTTCCGGTTTTGAGGCTGAAGCTGGGTTAAGACTTGTCTGTGTGAACAGGTCCTCGTGGTAACTGTCCCTATTGTGGGGTGAGTGTGCCCGCAAAGTAGAGCTGGTAAAACCGGCTCTTGCTGTGGAATACCCTGTCTGCTGGGGGAGCAGTCCCAGTTGTTTTACACCATGTTTCTTGCAGAAAAGCCTGTCCAGTGACCTTAAAGGTTGCTGAAGTGGAGATACATTTTTTTTTTTCTCTGCAGTCTTCATTGCTGTGGGTTACTGTCTCTAATTGAATTCTCTTTTCACTGCCACACATTGCTTAACAGTATCTATAGGATGTGTTACTAATTGCATGTTTTCACTGTGGTAGTTAGCATAATTGAAGGCAAAAGTTTCCAACATAATAGAGCACAGCTTCTCCTGTGTAATGTTTTTTTCATGCTGACATTGAATTTTAAGGACTGCAGTGAATCTAGTTTGATACTTGGGAGAAGCTGAAAGTCCAAGGGTTTAGGCATCTTCTGCTGTAATTTTGTATTCATGGAAGGCCTCAAGTGCACCGGAGATGAACGTAAAGAACTATATTTGGAGAGGTGAGATGCTAAAGGTGTTTTCTAACTTGGCTTTTCACAGTGCAGGTATTCACTTCTATTTCATCAATAGGATATAATGAGGGGAAGACATGACCATTAAAGAGTAAAGCATCATGGGATCTGGAGTATTCTGACACAAAAGGTAAGCAGCCCATCCAGAATGATAGGGAAGGGCAGTCTGGATTGGAAAGGTTAAAGTCCAGATCTCCTGTTTTTGTTGTGTTAGTGATGTTGGGTTTTTAAAGTAATTTATTCCCCCCCTCCCCTCCCCCTTAAATGAGTATCTCTGTTTCAACAGGTACTCTGTTGGTGTTGGTTTAGAAATCAGTAAGGTCAGAGCTGTACTGAACTTCAGAGGATGGTTTTTGCTATCTTCCTCTGCCAAGTCTGAAAGCACAGTTCCTCCGTGTTCGACTCTTTCAATGTCATGACTTGCTCAGCCAACAGGGTATACATCACATGCGTTACAAATGCTGGGAGATGAGATTTGAGAAGATATTTTGAGAGTGGTAAGAAATGTAGGTTATGTAGTGTTGTGACCGATAACAGAGAATCAGATGATGACTGCTAAACTGAGTAACAAGCAGGTTCAGCCGACTTCCAACTTTTTTTGAACACATAAGTAGAAGTGGAAGAGAAAGATTGTTTGATCCTATTCCTCTCCATTGCACTTTGTCTCTCTTCTGTAGAACCTCTAGAGACTCCTTGGGGCCACAACTCAGTCTGTGTCAGGGTGATAAGTAACTCCAGGGCAAGAATTATTTGGTGCTAGATTGAAGTTCAGGGAAAATGCATGAGTATTTCTGTCTATAGCTGCCTGGTTGCAAGTGCAAGACTAGCAAGAATCAGATTCAGATACCTCCTGTTTGGCTGGCTGATGCTTTGTCTGATCTTGGTTCTTACTTCCCACTTCAGGACTTGCTATTTCAGATTGAGCTTTTATATGCCCATAGTTCTCTCACAAGACTCTTAATGATCTTGTAAGGCATACGTGTGTTGGTGTGAAAGCAGCAGGACTTTAAAAGATTCACGTGATGCTGCTGTTGAGAATTCAGCATCCTTTCTCTGAGGATGTCAGGCTTCCAAGGAGGTGGGCCATCCCATGGCAATCTGTATGCCCAATCTTATATCCGTTGCCGTTGTGGGAAGATAGATGCTCCCCCATAAACCCTTAACATAAATGTTCCTGTGTACGTGAAACGTGCAGGTGCACACGTGGGTGGTAAGCCCTTGGATAAGCCTAGGCAGAGCCCTTGCTGTTGTACTTGGCTGATGGTGACTTTCCTTCTCTATAAAAGGGCCTCACTGTGCTAATCTTCCTGCACTGTAGCACCTGTCACCGACCAGGCAGGTGTTAAACGCTGCATTCAGAGGGGATTATCACCATCTCTTCTACTCAGCCATAGAAAAGGAAGACAAGAGAAATTTCAGCTGTTCTGGAAGGGAGGATGTCCTGGTTTGAGTGAGAACAGAACTAATTCTGTTCAGTAATTTTACTTTTCAGCTCAGTTCTTCTAACTAACTG
>WTSP01004453.1:0-31008 GCA_025331215.1 Actenoides lindsayi | reverse complement strand
TTACCATCAGGGGGGTTGGGTTCCATACTGGTTTTGTATATATTTGTATATATTCCATTTTTATAATTATTAATTTCATTTTCATTGAAGCTGTTGTAGTTTCCTTTTCTAATCGCTCAGTCTCTCGCCCTGATTCCCTTTCTCTTCCCTTTGGGAAGGGAGGGGGGTTAACAGAGAGCGTCTGTTATAGGTCTAAGGGGCCGCCCTGACCCTAAACCGTGACAGAGGAGTACAGGGGAATCCACTAACGTAGTTGTAAAGGTCAGGAGCAGCACTTTGGGAATCCTTTGGGATGTATCATTAATCCCTACATTTGGGTCTTCATATTTCAGACAGATTTTGATGTAGAACTCAGAAGCTGGAGATGTGCGGTTCGATGCTGTATCACTTGAATCGATGCAGGCTGTTCATCATTGCTATCTAAAAAGCCAGTGTGTTGACATATGACAATGTTGTTATATCAACATGAATTGTTCTGACAGGCTGGAGGAGTTGTGTAATTTTATTTTTTTTAAGGTGTGTAGCTGTAGACTGGACCACTGGATGACATGGTTGAAATTCTGCTCTTACGTGACTCCTGCCTAATTGCTCTTGTTTCTGTGTGTACAGTAATTTCTTGAATTCTTTGAGAAGCTTATTTTGTGGAGCATAGTAAAGCAATAACTTGAGTGTTGACAGAAGTCTGGAGTATTACATGTGTATGTGGAAATTGCAGCTACAGTAATATATCTCAAAGCTGTGCTTTAAAAAAAAAAACCAAAAAAACCCCCAAAAACCAAGAACACACACACACACACACATACACACACACCCAAAAAAAAAAGAAAAAAACCAGAAAAAAACCTAAAACAAACAGCAGGAAACATGGATTACTAGCATGGGTTTATCCAACTTGAGAAGACTCTCCATCAAGTTTGGCTTGATCTAGGGCTGTTTATACGGACTAAATATTTTGTTGCTGTGTCGCTTTGTGAGTTAGTTATAGGCAGTACAAATTAAAAGTTACTTTCAGTGTTTCTCTGATGTGTAACTCAGTTGGTGACTTACTGGAGAGCAGCTAAAGTGAAAGGGCAAACTTGCCTAGAGCATCTTCTCTCCAACAGTATGGCCTGTGTTTATCCCTGAGAGCAGTCCTGGCTTCTGAAGTACCGTACCAGTAGACATGTGTTGCCCATGCAGTGATGAGGAAAACAAGGGTAATACGTGCTGCAGGGTGTTTCCTATGCATCTGCCCAGTTTTATTTTTACATGATGTATTTATACACATGTGCTATCTTCCCAGTTTAGCTCTAATGCCCTCTAATTCTGGGTGTGCAGTTACAAAGGAAGAAAAAAATCAATGTGAAGGGAAGAACAAGGACACTTAAAGCTTTGTGGAATATAAGAAATTCCAAAATCCTGAAGTGTTTTGCATGTTTAAATGAATTAGTGCTCCCTATCAAAGTGTTCCTGTGGATAAGTAGAAAACAAAGCTCTGGCTTGAGAACTGTAGCAAAATGCAAGGAGACTCAAGCTGTCTGATTGTAGGCTTTAAATATCCAGAATGATTCATCCTGCTTTTTTGTTGTCCAAACCTGTAGTTAAAAATTACCGTATACTTTAAGTAAATGGAAGAAGGGTTACTGCAGAAATGTGAGAATAAACTTGAATGACAAAACATCAAATTATTTTCAATTCAGCCTTTATAAGGCTGCTCTTACAGTCAAGGAATAATTATTAGTGACTTGCAGTGCTATCCAGAAGGAGTTTGTAATTTTCAGTTGAGTCGACACTGAGGGTTTAGCAGCTGCCTGGGCGACAGTGGGCGACATAAGCAAACTGTGAGAACTGGCAGAATGTGGCTTGGATGGCTACTCATTAGGTGAAGACTGGAACACACAGTCGAAACAGACTGCTGGTAAATTAGGTTGTACCTACTAAGTAGACTGCAGAGAGAAATGGCAGTCTAACAAGTCCAGGTACTTGTATCTCAGGTCTTCTTAACCCAGTGATTATTGATGAGCTTAGCCTTTTTAAATTGTCTGCCTCAACACACAGCTTTTGCTGTCCTTCAGCCTTTGCGTGCTGAAAGTGGAGAGAAACAATGTCTCTTAGTGTCTCACTCAGGAAAGATGAGAGAATTAGGTCTCTCGAACCTGAAAGTAATCTGGTCATGCTACTGTGTTATCTGGTACGTAGCTGTGGCATCTAACATGGTGTCAAAAGTCCAAGCACCTTTGGTCAGCATGAACGAATGCCTAGGACATGCCCATTCCTGTGCAGCTGTGACTAATGCTTTCCTCTACTTGAACTGTCTGCAAAGGTTGAAATTCAGAACAGCTCCTGTCCTGCCTCTCCTATCCCATCCTGATTACAGGCAAGATGGGAAGTCACGGGTATTACGGAAGATGTCCTCTAAAATGGAGCTACTTGAACAATGTGACTTCTTATGATCTCCCAGGAGCTTGCAAAGAGGGAAGGAGATCAGAAGAGCTGCAGAGTTAGTTGTGTTTTGGTCTGTGAAAGCAAGCATAGCTGCCAAAGAGGGAGGGGGTTATGCAGCTTTATCTGTACAGTGTGTGAGGATGAGAAACTTGTACCTGTGGGATGTACAGAGTGGACCCTTTGTGGGTTCATTGTTAGCCTCTCGTGTAAAAGTAATTCCTCTGCGGCTACTTCGTAACTTAAAGAATTGAGCTTGGGCATTGGTTATGGCTCTGAAGTGGCACAACTAACTGATTTTCATCCCCCACTCTGTATGACTCTATGATGATGTCTCAGGCAGTTTTAAGAGGTTTGGTAGGTCAGGGCACTCCATGGGGAAGTGGCAGCTTCTCTCTGCTTCTCCAAGCAAGAAGGGGATGTCAAAGAGTGCTCCATTTCATGTTTGATGTCTTGGTTTTTTACTATATCACTGCCAAACTAGAGTTTCTGTTTTGCAATGTGTCATATGAAATACTTACACGTTAAGTATCTCTGGGCTAGTGAGTGTAAGTTACTTTAAGATCAGTCCTTGTGGGGATGGGGTGGCTGGAGCAAGGGAACTTCAGAAGACCAGTGCTGTGGTTTATCAGGCAGCACTGCTGCTGTGTTTGCACTGCATTCACTGTGAGCAGATGTCTGGGGAGCTGTTCTGACCTTGCTTCTGGGTGGCTTATAAGTCGAAATGAGAACAAATAATTTCTTCATATGTCAGTGTAAGGGAGACTTTAAACAGGGAGTCTGCAGTTTCTGAGAAATCCAGTGGTGGGTGGACAACAAAAGGAAAAACAGTGAGAGGAGAAGGGATTAGGAACCAGGAATGTTACTTGGGTAAGGGTTTTGGATGGGAGCAGCAAAATGCTTGAATCTGGCATACTTTTAATGATAAAAAATCTGTTTATGATGACAGGATGACGAGGGAAGAAAAATCCTTAGATTTCTGTTAAGTGATCCTGGTCTGGAGTCAGAAATTGCTGGCACTTGGAGAAGCACACTCTCTGCTCAGCTCCTACCCTGCTCTCCTGTTTTCTTCTCTTTAAATGATGATGTTGTGGATCGAGAGGTGAATTTGAGGAGCCCTCGGTCCAATTCTTAAACAGGGCACCTATGGACGTTACATTTCAGCTGTTCTGGTGAACATTAACTCGTCTCTTGCTTTCTGAGTTTGCAGACTCAGCCAAGAAACAAAGAATTGAATAACCCTTGAAGAATGAACTCCTTTGTTGCCCACCGAGGCATAGCTGTGGCATTGTTTTCACCACAGGCAGGACAGTGAGTAATAGCGTCACAGCTGCTTCACTGAGCTCTGTGCTGGAGGATGCCTTAGTCTCCTTGGACTTTTCTTTCCAAAATCATTCATGTGTGGAAAAAGATGAAATACATTTGTAAGCAAGACTTCATTTTTATTTTTTTTTAAATGTAAGAAAACTGAGTTGTACTGGGGAAAAAATAATATAAATACTCTGACCTCACTCTGTAGAAAACTGAGGGTATGTGGCAAGGTGTCAGCACTACCTTTTTTCAAAATAAATTTAAAAAATTTCTTCTCATCCTGTGTTCTGCATATGGTATTACTAGTCTGGGCAGAACTTTATCTGTGTTGGCCAAGGAGACCGCCCTTGCCTAGGCATCATTTAGCACTGCCCCATCCCCAGGAGCAGCAGCCTGCTCACTGCATGGACTCAAAGCATTTACCTCACAGAGTTCCACTTCTGTGTTTGATTTGGCAGCATCAGCTGCCTTTAAAAAAGTTTTTGCATTGCTCTCAACTCAGTCTGCCAAGAACTTCTGTCCGGTAGAGTTTAAGCTACTTTTAAAGTGTAATTTAGACATAATTATCTCACCAAGATTGTATCTATTGAGAGCAAGACTGTATTCATCAAGAACGTCTTTTAAAATATTTTCTCAAGTGGATTCTTCTCTGCTTTGCCAGCCCCAGTTTTATATGACGAAAGTGATAAGCCTTCAGTGTCTTTGCACAATAGTCCACTGATCATCTGTGCGATAAGCAGCGATCAAAAAAAGAAAACAATTTTACGAATTGCTCTGAGACAAAAGGAAAAGAAAATGAAGGCATAATTGCATTGTTGTCTTAGTCTGTGGTGTGTCTTACACCCGGAATGATGGTCAGTTGTTAGTCCTCCAACTAGGAAAGACTCAGTAGAACTTAAAAATTGAAAGAAATGCAGCAAGGATGACCAGCTGTCTTCACAAATCTTCAGCAGAGAAGAACTTGGGAGCAAGGGAGATCTGTGTTAAACTTGACTAAGTCCTAATAAAGAGGAGAAGGGTAAAGAGTAGGGACACTTCTTTTCTCTTCCACATGCAAGGACTGAAGGTCACCATCAGGTTTAAGAGGTGAAATTCTTCATCCTTTGTGTAGCTTAAACTGTGAAATGCATTGCTGCAGGATGTCTTTGGTGCCCAAAGTTGAGAGAAGTTAGTGTGACTGGAGAGGCTTATGAGGAAAAAAAATCTTGCAGTCACATGGAAACAAATTGTGACTGGGAATTAATATGGGTCTGCCAGTTGCTCAATGATACAGTAAAAAGAATAATTACAATAGCGCTTTTTTTTTCCATGATTTTTCTACCCAGACAGATTTGGGGCCCAGCTTTTGAAGACAGTTTGCAGATATGCACGAGTTAGCAGAGCTATCTCATGTGTCGAATTTTAACATCTATGGTTTTATTTTTTATTTTGGTCAAATACCTTGAGTTACCAGGTACTAGCAAGGAGCTGTGTGTTCTTTTGTGTCTGACATAGGTGAGCTGTGGATTTTAATTTTTCTGGCAAACTTGATGCAGAGAAGAGACGTGATACGATGATGAGACACATTGTTTTAGACATGCTGGGCTTGTGAAGCAGTTTGTCCCAGCCATAATTTTAGATACAAACCCAGAGTCTAATATTAGAGCGCATACTACTTTTATTTCGTAGACAAGTCTATTTTAAGTTTTTCTACAAATAATTCTTTGAAAAGCAATCTTTCAAGTGTAAATTATGTTTGTTTCTTTGTGCTTTTTAAAAAAAAGATTGTTCTACCTATCCTTGTCTTACCCTCTTTGAAAAAAGTCTGGTATGAAGGGAGACCAACAGAAGTGTACTTTTTTTTTTGGTATCAGCTAAAAGTGAACTATCTTAACAAGACTTGAAGGCCATGGTGTGAATGCCAGTGTTTTTTTTATCGCAAAGTGTTTGACATCCATCAGCACACTCGTATCATGCTGCTATCGCCACGTTGGATTTGGAAGAGGAATGCTACTAGTAATTTGCAGAGCAGCATTTAATCATCTCTGTCAAGTAACGGATTTATTACTCATTTCAGGCTCCTAGTTATCTTAGAGAATTGTATCTTAATTTGCCTTTCTTTTTCCCTAGAGGATGGAGTGCCATGCTGCAAACTTCATAGAGCAGCTATGTGAAAAGAACATCAGGATGGAAAATTAAAGCGTTCAGTTCAGGGCCTGTAGAGTTTAAGCACAATATTACCTGTTTAATTCATTGACATTGGCATGATTTTTTGAAAGGAATGGTACCTAGAAGTACATTTATGTCAGGAAACATATCCAGAAGAAGTTGGACTATTCTAATTTTGGAAAGTGCTTTTTTTTTTTTTAAAATGCTTGCCTTCTGAATTTTTACTATTTTGAATATTTTTTTGCATGTAATATAAGGAATCATGCTCTGTAGTTCTTGATTTACAGAGAAAGTAAGTTTGGAGGAAAAGTAATACTTGCAATACAAGTAAGTACACTAAATCCTATGCAGATTGTCATCAGGGTTGAATCACAGTTGCTCATGGTGAACAAAGATAAATGAATAGCAGTAATAGATTCCTGTCTTTTATCTGTGTGCTTTAAGGTGGGATGGTGTTAGATGCCTTTTCTCATTTTTTTGTTTTCTTGTGTGTTGCAAACCAATACCTTTCATCCAATCCAAAGCGTTAACTCTGATTTTGTTAATACACAACTGCATAGAAGATGTTTAGCTCAAGGTGAGAGTGTAGAGGGGAAGAAGTTCCTGCTCTATTTGTTAATCTACCACTGAGAGTATAAAAAAGGCAAACCTTGTTTTTCCCCTATTCATCTGGACTAGCTTTAGTATCTAGCTTTGGTTTCTTCTTAAAGTTTCCTCCTCTATGTGGTCCACTCATACATCTTGCCAAGGGGATATTCTAACTAAGTCACATTTGCCAGCTTTTTGATAAACAGAAACATTGCTCTTCCTCATGTTTCCCAATTTACTACAGCTGCATTTAAGGCCTCTTAGTGAGTCTGTAATGCAAATAACATTTGTTCTCCTGGTATTTCGTAATGTTAACTTCCTAATCGGAGTATTGGGTGATAGTAAGTTGTGTCCCACTTTGACTAGTGTAGTCCTCTGCTGTTTGCTGAGCAGCTGAGAGGTGTTGAGATTCATCATTCATGAATTTGTTTTTAGGGTTTTCAGTCACTTGGCCCTTGCCACATTTTTCAACTCTTTCCTTCTATTATCCCAATCTTCCATTCTTCTTGGGATCTGTAAGCATTGTCTGCCCTCCCACTTGTGTTCAGCTCAGGTTGCTTCCTCTTCTGCCGTACTCCTGGGCCTACCTGAAGCTGAAGACCTGAGGGACAGAAGTAAGAATTCTGAAGAATTCAACTGAGTTTTGCCATCTGAGTTGGTTTAAAGTTGATAAAGGCCACTCGCATTCTTTTATCTTTAAGAGGCGTTTTACTTTAATTATGTAGTTTAGGTAGGCTGCGTTGAATCAATAACTTATGAGTAGCAGACTATTTTTCTTTGAGAAGAAAAGGACATTTCTGTAGATTTAGATGGTCCTTATTACCCGATTTCAGAAGCACTACCATGGAGAGTTTCACTCAGATTGTGTATTTAGTTTCCAAAGAGAGGATTTAATATTTTTGTGTGTTTGTGGTTTTAACTTTTTTCCTGAAAATACTTAATTATACAACTTTCACAGCATCCTTTAAAACATTCACACCGGAAAGCTTTTTATTACAGTGAGAAGACCTTTTTTTTTTTTTTCCCCCTCTCAGAAGCATAGAAGCAAAATTTTCTAGTGGTGCAAATCTTGCTGTAAATCTTGTTGTATCAATAACTCCATTTTCTCAGTAGGGCACCAGAAGTGATGGGAGAATCAACAGACATTTGTGCTTAGTTTTCTTCTTCAAACCACAGAGAAATTGTGGTTTCTGTAATGAAGTGGCATCCATTTTGTTAGAGAAAATGGCAAGCTTTTAAAATGGCATTTTATTCTCTTTTATAATCTTAGTTTAAATTAAAATTGTATATGAGAGTGTCAAGCTTATGCAGATTTGCCTTTGCAAATTCTAGAGTATGCTTTCTCAAGAGACTACAGAAAATTACAAGTATGCTATGCTGTCTCAATGTCTGCCTAAGGGGAATTTTGCCCTCATATAAATAAGAGTCTATAGATCATAAATCAGCCTTTTATTGTTACCCACCAGGTGACTCTCAAATGTCAAGAATGATAACTCCCAGATTTCTGTTAATGGCAGTAGCTGCCATCATGTTGTATTAAGCAGAATTTTACAAGAGGCAAATGTCACCTTTCCTAAATCTTTCAAGTGTACACTTTGTGCCTTTTTAATTGAGGCTCTATACATCCAAATCTAAAATTTGAACTAAAATAGTTGGTGAAACCAAGTAAAAGTGTTTGAAAGAGGAGGATACGCTAGAGGAATCTTGGCATTACTGGAGGAGATGCCCAGCTTGGGGTCATGTCTAGTGACAGCCAATGTTTCGGTGAGGAGCACGATGAGATCAGCTGTTCCGCAGCGTGACCTTGACCGAAGGGATTGGTGAATGCACTTCTGGTGTTCGTTCACATCGGCCTTTGGAGCTGCCATAAAGAATTACGTATAACGCCTTGGTAATGATGTGTATTGTAGAAAGAACTGTTGTGAAAACAGTTTTAGAAACCGGAACTTCAGGGGCTCTATTTATTACTGAGGTGAGATTATTTTTTTTTCTCCCCTCTTCATTTAAACAAAACACCCCCTGCTCCACTTCCTCCTTCCTTCTCTTTTCCACTTCTGCCACAGCATCGTGTCACTAAATCATGAACTGACAGAGAAAAGTAAGTTAATTGCTCATTGCTGGCTCTGTGATTAAATCCACTCTTCTGCATTTAGACTGTAGTGGATTTATGAAGATGAAGTAAACGGGAAGAAATTACATGGCTACTGAGGGAAAAATGAGTATTAACGTCTTTTCAACAACAGTCTGATGAAATGTATGTTTAAGCTACCTGGCTGTTTCAATTACTCATGAAACAGCATGGGTTGGATGTAATTCTGCTTGCTAGTGCTTGCTAAACGCTTCATAAGTGCTTTTAGATGACCCAGTTTTGGGATTGATACAAGGAACCAGTAATTGTTGAATGCAAAAGAAACAACCTAAAAGGGCTCAGCGAAACTCAGAATTAGGCTGTGGTCTCTGGGAAGTGTGGGGACTGGTGGTGTAAAATGCCAAGATACCTATTTACTTGTAAAAGTGGGAAAAGTGATAGTATGTTGTTACTGAAGTAAATAAGAGGAGCAGATCAATAGGTTAACATTTAAGAGGCTCTTTAGATGATTATGGTACAAAAAGTATGCAGGAGGAAGAAGTATCAGGCTTCTGACAGCTAAATCAAGCATTGGTAATGCAGATAAGCTTTGTCATTGAGATTCCTACCCACATGTGAGGAAGGAACTGGGACAAAATTGTTACCGGTCTTCAACCTGATTCTCCCCCCCAGTCATCAAATTTAACTTTGTTAAATTCAAGCAAAGTAGAGCAAATTAAAGAAATAAAAGTAATACTGGAAAGCTTCAGTCTGAATAGAATGTGCTTTGGAAAGCTTGAGCCTTTGACATCAGGGTTAGATCAGATACGCTGCTCTGCAAATTCAGTTGCTAGCTCTGAAGGGCTTTATTGCTCTTTCTGCATCTTAAGACTTTTAATATACGCAGTTTCTATGGAAGTGGGGATGAAGGACTTTTTGAAAAGTGCAAAAATATGCTCAGAACCTTATTTTTAGTGTGCCAAATCCCAATTACCGTGCACATTGCACGTTTGGAGTACATGGACAGTTTCAGCTACTGCATCTGACCTTATGAATACTTAATAACACTTAAGTGGTTGACGTTTACAGATCCACACCTTATCTAGGAAAAAATTTGTTTTGTAATGCAGCTTCTATCAGTTGAAGTGGATAACAGTTCACTAGTAAAGATCACAAGTGCTGGGTAGCATATTGAAACTGTTTGCTCCTTGGACAGAGATACAAAATAAAAAACTCAGCACTTTCTCGGCAGTCTATATTTAGTCTACATCCTCCACCTCTATGGAACAGCTTTTACTTATGTTACCTTGAACCTCATATCCGTTTAGTCCAGCACAGTGCACAATGAGGTCAGCCTTCTGATGTGTGAGGGTTTCATTTTTATGGTCACACTTGAGCAGGCAACAAATCATGGGTGAACTTTGGTTCCTCCAGGTTCTCATTAGAGTCCTCGATCCTAGCAGCGCTGCACCTCGCAGCTGGAGCAGGCAGCGCTGTCGTGTTTCATGATCTGCTGCGACTTCTAGATGTAGGCTCCCAGTTCAGCTGGTCCTCTCATGTGATGGGACTGGATGAGGAAGCGGAGAATGTGAAGAGGTAAAATAGATAGGCACTTCTGCAGGGGTGGCATTCACACAGCTTGCTCTGATCCAGGGCTCTGGCTTTCACACCAGATTCCCCAGCAGCTATGCTGCCCGGCAAGCAGCTGGGAAGCATGCACCAGCACCATGTGTCTCTGCTGAAGCCAGCAAGGACCTGCCTGGGTGAAGGTAAAATAAAACACTTAGTAGCTGGAGAGTCATCGACTCTTATTGCCCTTAGATCCTTGGAGAGTTCAGGCTCTTGTTAAGCTCAGAACATAATGTCTGGCATCTCTTTCCTCCTCTATGGTAGGATCCCCTCAAGGTAGAGACTGGTCCTTTCTAGTTAAATAGAGAAGCTTTCCTTATCTCTCCAGGCATCTCTGCAGTGCACAAGGTGAATCTTTTAAAACTTCAGCTTCCACTACTTGTCTAGTATTTTAATGCCAGTTGTGTTGCTGATGTGCTTTTCCCTGCTTCTTCTGTGAAACCTGTCTCTGCTGGAGGACAGTCTTTACTTCGTGGATTGCAGACTTTCTTTGATGATTTGAAGATCATTTTCACAGAAGTAATTCCAAATATTTAATTTCTCAGTTGGGTCCATTTATTGCAAGTGTTGGGATTCTCATTAGTGAAAATTAACACAAGCTGTGTGACAGAGCTGGGCTTGACTTTTCCACCACAGACCATTGTTACATGAGCTGAAATAACTCATTACTGAAATCATCTGTAGTTAAGCGAAGCTTTCTGTCAAGTGGATTTGCGGAGAGCAGAGCGTGATGGCAGCCTGGGGATTGGTGTAACGCAGAGCAGTTACTCCGCTGGAGCAGGACGTATGGTGAGCCCTCGGCTGAGTCGGCATCTCCGGCTCGATGGCCGCGATTGCCTATCTCCAGTGTGTGCTGTAAGGCAGGGTGATGTTGCAGGTGGAGAGAGGTGCCGGGGTTATTGGGATGGGAGCTGCTGTGAGGGTGCATTCTTCTAATGCTGTGCGTTTCTGATATTTATTCTTAGAAAATGTGTTAACCTGAAAGAATTTAAAAAAGGTACAGTATGACATGAGACTATAGACTGCCTTGCCTGAGCTTCTGTACTCACTGTTGATGGCTTATTTCCAAGAAGGTTCAGAGATTATTTAATTACCACCAGTGTGCAAGTGCTTGCAAGAGTGGGGAATTTCTGGTAGGGAGCTATTTAAATTAGCAGCAGAATGAATGATAAGGTCAATTGGAGCAAAAGGAGAACTAAGTTGGGGGCCATAAATACCCGTTCCTGAGGAATGTGCACTCAGAATGACTGAGCAGAGGTCACTGAATACAACTACTCTAGGTACCACTGAAGATGGTGGCTTGCCCCAGCTGCCGGGTCGGAGGTAGAAGCCACATAAGGATCTATGCAAAATGGAAAAAAGGACTTCCTGGCCACAGGGATCAAATGTAGGTTTTACTAAAGATAGAGGAGGTCTGCCATAGCCTGTTAGCCTTACTGCCCTTGACATGTTCCCTGGTTAGCCTGCTTTTTCATCCCCACACCCTCTTTTTGAATTTATTTTTTTTTAAATAAAACTCATGGTGATGTGTGCAGGAGATCCTGTCTGTATTGTGATTCTTGTTTACTCCAATTACTTCTTGGCATCTCAGTCTCTAGTTGTTTACATGCTTTTACTGGGAGCTGTAGTTCTGACACTTGTTCAGCTGCTGGCACAGTTAATTAACTGGTAGTCTTGAAAGCAAACCTGCCTCTGTGCTCTTTTTGTAAGAGCTGACAAACTTGTGAAAGCTGGTTGTTTCTTATGGTTTTTATGTATGATGGAATGATGGGAGGGCAGGTGTAATAATACTGTATATATATTTTTCATTTAATTAATCTTGAAGGTAATTTTTCTGTAGCACTGTGTATTGCTTGTGGATGAATCTACTCGCAAAAAGATGGCTACGAGAAGTTAACTCTGAACCCTTAAATCTAGTGACGCGGTGTATCTGTGGAGTTCAGCTATTTGGATTTTGTTGTAAACCTCTTAGATATGATACAGTGGAATCCTCTTAAACACAAATTCCATGTAGCAAGTGACAGAACATAATGAAAGCATAAACTGTTACACAAATAAAATTGTCAGATGCATAATGCTGCGGCTATAAACAGATGTGGATTTCGGTGTGTTCCATGGAGTTCAGTGAGTTGGGTTGGGATGCACATGTTTGGGGTTGGTTTTGAGTGTCACAGAATAGCTTGAAACAGCGTTGACACTTGATAAATTAAAACTTCCTTGTTTGCAAAGGAAGCCTTTCTTGTGAATATCTTAAAATACCTCCACTGCTGACAAGTTAGTAGTTATCTTTATAAAATGAATGGCAATTGAAAAACGCTGTATGGACGTTAGGTGATGTAAAGCGGTAGGAGATACTACATGTCTTTGATACAGTGCAAGAGGATTTTTCAACCCCTGTGAAACAGCACTACTGAACAATGCTTGAATTAAGGGTGAGGTGTTCTTGTTGATACTGTAGGTATTTTAAGATACCTCAAAGAAGCACGCAAGCATTGTTAGAAGTCATTCGAAGCAGCTTTCCTGTCTGTCCTCCAGAAGAGCCTGCAATTGTCGCTGTTGGACTGACTGACCAGCTGGGCTGTTGAAGGAGTGTGCCTGCTGTAGGTCTACCCTGGGCTGTACAGTGGGAGGAGTGAAGGAAGTCCTGAATGCCTCTGTGCTCCCTGAGGTTGGTCTGCAGAAGACGACAGCGGTGTTTTACCAGAACCCTCCCACAGCTGCAGATCTGGGCATCTGTGGAAGAGTTTTTGGCAAGATCCCACTGCTGACAGAGCTAAGTGCTGTTTTCCTGCCATACTGATGTTTTGCTGCTTTGTGCCTGGCACAAATATTTTGGAAAGGATCTTATTAATCATCATTAACCTTACTTTGCACGGGGATGACTGATGGAGGCTTTAGCAAAAAAAAAAAAAAGGCAGACAATCCCATCCTCTGTTAAACAAACCAACCAACCCTGCAGCATCCCATGGCGGTGCCGGTGCCAGCTCCGGGGTGCGGGTTCGGGAGCCGCGGGAGGGGAGGGCGGCAGCGCGCGGCTGCTGCTGCCGGTGGGCACCTTGCGGGAGCAAGGGCTGCACGTGCTGGTGTTCGCCGTGGCGTCAATGGATGTGTCGGCAGAACTTGAGTGGTCACCTCTTCGTGTTACCCAGCTCAGCTCAAGCCTTTCTGCGATGCAGCTGTATAAATATCCCAAGTCCTGCCTACGTGGCCAGTAACTGCAGATATTCCTCGTGTCTGCAGCCAAATACAAAGCACGTGCCTGCTGCCTTGGTGATCTCTTCTTGGCTCAGCCTGTGCTGCAAAACAGAGCTACCAAAAAACACATGCAGGTTTCAGAGACACCTGAAGTTTCCAGGTGGGATGCTCGGTATGTTGTAGTTGGAGACTTGTCCTTTGGATGCTGTAAATAAAGCAAAGATTTTCCTGCGCTGTGGTGCCTGTGGCCCCCAGATATGTTGTATGAAGATGAATATTGTAACTTACTTTAGTGGTCCGAAACCGGATGAAACAGTTTTTAAGTAGTCTGCATTATTTCAACAAGGTGATTTTTTTTTTTTTTTTTAAATTTTTATTTTTCTTCCCAGGAGAGTTGTTCCTATGTAAAAGTAAAGTAATTTGGATGACTTTTGAAGGCATGCAGCTCATGTTTTGCATAATGCTGAGTTTTCAGGTCACCTGCTTTGTGACCCAGTGTACATTTCTCTTGCAGTTTTGTACATGTTGGTAGTACAAATTTGCAATGCAGGGCAAGCTCTTCAGTGTTGGAAGGGTGTTTGCTGCCACCAGAACAGGACAGATGCCCATCACACTTGTTGCATCATTACTGGCAGGCAGCAGCGTGCTGAGAGCTCGGTGGCAGGAGGCTGAACTGCTTGGCTTCCCTTGAAGCGGTTGAGGCAAGAAGAGCAAGGAGAGGAAAGGGGAGGTTTTATGGTGGTGGAAGTGCCTGGTTGTTGGCCTACTTCTGCTTAATCTCTGATTCGCTGTGGACCCAAGATCCTGAAGAGGAACTTTGTGCAAACCTCCTAGAACACTGTGAAGTGGGAAATAATGGCTGGTGCTGCAGTGGTGGTCCTCTCAGAGGAAGAGCTTTTAGGAGACACAGACTCCCATTTTTAGTAATTTCTGGAGAAGGCTTGTACTGTGCTGCTTCGCTGAGCAGTGGGGCGAGGATCTCTGCTGAAACCTCCAGCAGTAGAGTCATCCTTGAGATGTGTCAGCTTCAATTATGAAAATCAATCATTAGGACTTGATTAAACCAACTGTTTTTATTTTAAACTTTATAAGTTACTATTAGCAGTCATGAAGAAAGATCTGTTTGTTTTTGTAGAGTATATTAAGTGTAACATTGATTTTTTTGACTTGAAAGTGTCCAAACCTGGAATTTAAGGCAAATAAAATGGGCATGAAGGGATGCGTTTTGCTTGCATTCATAAAGATGGTACTTCAGGGATTTATATGAAATAGAAAACCTTCTGCAAGTTGCATGAAATGTAATAAATTGTGCCTGAAAGCGCCCCCAGTTTGCCTATAAAGGTCTTATCTCACCCATGTAAAATATTTATGCATAAATGCATATTTTATATTTTTCCCTTACCATTCTTGGGTTGCTTTATGCTTTCATAAATGGCATCTCTGGTGTTTACTTGTAGTGGAGGCAGCAAAAAAACCAGCATACGTTTTATTTGATGTTATTACTTTGACTCTTGGTTTATTTTGGGTGTAAGGATGAGCAAAAAGGCTGATTAGAGAGTGCTAGAATGATAAAAGCAAAAGTGGACAACTGGACATTTTTCTTGAAGATGATTGTTTAATTGGGACTTACCCCTCAGATACATCAATCCAAAGTTTTAATGCTGTTTTACAGGTCACTCTTCTCTGTCTGCCCCTTCTACCCCACTTTGATTTGTATCTTAGTTATAATCTCAGAAATAGCTTATTGTATAGATATTTTTAATTTTTTTTTTGTATTTAAAGGCCGTGTCACTGATTCTGTGGTTGAAGGACCTAAAAAGTTCTTGAGGTTCATAGTTGGGGAAAATATTGTCTGAACATACTGAGGTGATGCTGTCTTGGCATTTGGTAAGTGATGTGGTTGCTGTGGGAATGTTTGTGTCCTGTTTTAATGTTTCTAAAAATGTTTAGTATTTTGTGTGTTTTCAATAAAATCTAAGGTTGATTCAAGTTTGGGAGACACCGCAGTGAGTGATTTAAAGCTCAAACTGTTTATTGAAGAGAAGGTGGAAAGGTGACATTGCTGTTGCTTAGAAATACTTTAATAAGAGAAAGATATAAATTTAGTAGTAAAGGAAAGAAGAAAGCTATAGGAAAAGCCAAAATTGATAGCTGAAGTGAGAAAATTTGCAGAGATAACACAGAAAACATGTTTACAGGAGGTAATTAGCAGTTGATGGTATTTTTTTAAAGGACTGAGTAGATCAAAGATGTGGTAGTTTTAGCAGCTTTTCACCTTAAAATTTGTAGTTACCAGTTTTATCATAGTGTGCTTTGGAATTCCTGAAGTTGAAAAGCGTATAAAAGGATCTCCTTTCCCCCTACCTTTTCTGTGTCCTTCCAGTGGTGTTTCTGATTCAACCCTTTGCTGCCCCACCTCGTTGCTTTGATCTGGCTGTTTTCAATGGAACAACCAAGGCAATGGCTACAGAAGCTGATGCTGGAAGAGGTCTTGCTCTTGCTTCCAGCCCCTCTTGTGCCAGTAGCAGTGTGTGCTTGTGGTGGTGGTGACAAGTCACTCCCAGTACCATTAGGCAGCTCTGCCAGGTTAGTGCTGGCAACAACAAAACAGAGGAGCTTTGAGCTCTTTGCACCAGCTAAACAGGAATGTTGTCGGTGCTGGGATAAACGAGGGACCAGTGCAGTCAGAAGTGAGAAATGAGACGGTGCGCTTTGGTGGCAGTGCTGCATTGGGTTACTTCAGCTGTCCTGTGAGCTGCACCCCTGCTTCCAGAGAGCCAGAGCAGAGGCAGGGGGGTTGCTGGCTGATGGAGCGTTTCAGCCGGTTGCGCCTCCCAGCCAGTGGATTAATCCTGTGTTTTCAGCAGGTTCTGTGAAATGGATAAATTTAAGGCTATTGTAATGCACTTTGCTTTCCAATATCCCAGTGAAATGTTTGCTGAGTTAGTCATCTAGGGGGAGGGAGAAGGTGGGCAACTCCTATGACTCCTACATGGCACGCGATGTGGGAGGCGCAGTATTATGCTCTTGTGGTATCTTATTAACCATTTCTTCAGGGAGGAATTGCTGAAAAGGAGAGGTGTTGTGTGGTGGGGTGTGGGGTTTGGTTTTTTTTTTGTTTGGTTTTTTAATTTTTGTGGGGTTTTTTCTGTTTTTTTTTTTTTTGCAGACCTGATCTCTGTTTTATCATCTCTTTCTTGAAGAAACCATAAATTTCATAACCCTAAATCCCCAAACTCTTGGGATCCTGCTGGTCATTTCTTGATCAGTTGTCCTTTTGAGATGAAGGACAAATTTTTCAAGATGTTGCAACAAGAAAACTTCTTAAGCAAAAAGAACTTTGCAGCGTGATGATTCTACATTAAATGTAAAGGAACTGTGGTGTTCTTATTAAGCTACTATTTCACTGGATGCTGGGATTGACTGACCCTGCACTTGTAAGGAAGGATAAGGAGTTGACCAATGTGATGCTGTGTGTCTCACCGTGCTGTCTGGGATTGCTGAGCTTAGTGAGAATCTGCACTGTAAACTTGGTGTGTTCACTTTTTTGGAAGTGGGCCTTGTATATATTAAATACATTTTATTCCATTAGTGTTAGTCTTTCTGAATAAATAGTTTAACAGCAGCTTGGGACTTGCTCTTGAGCCATGATAGCAGTGGCCAGTGGAGAAGGGTAGTTCTTACTTTGCTGAAATAAATGTGAGCATTGCAGGAGATTATTAAGCTTGTTAATTGTAATCTCAAATAAAACCTCTTGAAATTTCCAGTAACTGAGAATTATCTAATGCCTCAAATTTTAAACCATACCTTTCTGGCTTTTTCCAGGAAGGGGAAAAAACCCAAACTTACATAACACAAGAGGAGAAACTTGTTGTGCCAGTCTGGATGATCTCTTGGCTCTGAATGAATCCAAGTTCTTCACTGACATTCAGACTGCAAAATACAACAGATACCTACCAAGTGGTTAATTTTCCTATACTATTGCTAAGGTGGCTGTTGGAATGCTGATTTACTCTCCGTGTAAGCCAGAAAACATATTTACGCTATGTGATTCATGCCCTCTAATTGAGATGGCTTTTTCTATCTGTGTAAAGACTGTTTAGAAGAGGAGAATGAACTTCTGATTGTGTTAAGTACCTTGATCTTAGGAATGATATCCCAGAAGCCTTCCCCCCCCCATCCCCCCTATTTCATAGGGTTGTGAAGCCCCATGCATACTGTTGTGATATCTGTGCTATTACAGTAATGGAATTATTCTAAGTTCATTTTAGCCATTCATAAAACAATTTTGTGAGTACCTGTAGAAGAGGGTTGTGCTGACTTAACTAATTGAGTTTCTGATTTGGTACAATTGATGTGAGCCATAGGTTTATAAGACAAGCTCATAAGAGGTGTGGGGGTGGCACTGGACAAAAAGCAGGCACGCAGGAGCAGAGGCTCACTCTGGCTCCATCGTGGGGGTGGTCGCATTGCTCCTCCAAGGCAGCCGGGCAGTGGCAGGGGAGCTGTGGGAGCAGCTGGGCACACCAGCCTGCTGGTGCCATGCACCGCCTGGAGCCCGGGGAGTGCTGATGCTGAGGCACGGCCGGTCCTCCCGTGAAGCTGATGCACGTGGAATTGTTCCTGCACGAGACAAAAACATCTGGATTGTGTATTTCTGCATTTCTTTGGAGAACGTGTTGGTAGAGTTTGAGATGGCAGCTGGGGTGTCCATGGGTCCCTGACTTCTGCTGAGGTGGGTAACGGTGGGGTGCGTACCTGCACCCCTGTGCCGTGGGGAGATCCCTGTCTTGTTAAGGCTGCAGTGCTCGACTACATGAGTGTGAGGGGCTTTCAGTTACGTGGGAGTAATTTTGTGTTGTGAAGAGGTTAAGGAAGCTTCTCAACTCTCTTCAAAACAAAAGCTCTCTTTTCAGCCCAGGGTTTAGTTTTTAATTAGTTTGGTTTATGGTTTGATTTAAAGCGGGTGAATGGATGATGAGTTCATGTGATCTGGAGGTTTGAACCTTATGCTGCTATTTGTGCTTTTTTGGTTAATAAAGTATCCTTTGCTAGAAGGATGACTGGTGGGTTAACAGGATTCCTTCCTGTAAAACATTTTTAAAGAAAAACCAGACTTTTTTTACAAACTTCTTACCAGATTAGAGTTGCTGGACATCAGTGCAGAGTAAAGAAAAGAGTGGTTTATTGTGAAATCCACTTCTGTTTAGGAAAATATAAATTCCGTGCAATATCTAATTCAGTGGTGTTACATTTTTTTAACTTCTTCCTCTAAGCTATAGAGGCAGCATAATTTTATATATTTCATATTGAAAATTCATTCAAATGCAGTCTGGATTTATTTATTTTTACTGTCTCATCAGCAGAATATACTTTTATACATGAATGTATTTTATAGATATATAAAAAAGCAGGTTAAAAAGAATGTTCCTGAGGAATTGTTTTATTTGTTAGCATGATATATATGCTTTTAATGCTATTTAGATTGTGTCTAGTGAAAATTGAGCTTGAAATTCTGAAGCTGGTGGTTGTTCTTGTAAATAATGCACACTTTAAGTCAACACTGCATCATTAGATTGAGCAATGGTTTAGCCTTGATATATTTCAAAGCTCATGTATTAGATAATGTGCTGTATACTAACATGGTTATTTATGGATATAAGTTTTCTTATTAGATATTAATGTTAAAATAGTATTAGCACATTTGCTGAAGATGTCTTCCCTGTTCTGCCCTTTAATCAAGACACGGTGTTAATACTGCATACCTGTATGTCATTTCTTGTACTAGAATTTGTCAACTTGTAGTGAATCAGATAAACCCTCCTTATGACTTGAAGCTCTTTTCCTTCAAAATAGTATATTAAATAATCTGTAAGATACAATTTAAGAGGGTATGTTTTCTAGCAAGCAGTTTATTGTAGTTTGTTGAGAACCCTACTTTTTTATCTTTTGTATTTAAACGGAGTTGATCCTAAAAATGTCTTAGCAGAGCAAATCACCTAATGGAAGAAAATGTATTTGATATTCCTTATTCAGAAGTGTAGCTGTTTGTGCAGTCGTTTAGAAAGACGGAGCTAGTGGTGGTGTCTGGAGAGCATGTCCTTTGTGTAAGTGAAAAACCCATCCTGAGAAAGGGTGTTTCTTGGGATATTTTGGAAGAGAGCACAGACATCTGTTCTGCGATGTTACACCTTCAGTTAAGCGTTTCCTTCTCTGTCCTTCCTTGATACACACAGATGATGATCTGTGCCTTATATTGGAGAAGAACTTCACACAGATTGAAGAAAGGGGTAGAAAACCTCTTTCTTCCCAGCTTCTTTTGCTAGCTATTATCTCTTAGTTGCACGGAGCTTATGTGTAAATGCAAATTTAGTAGTTATTGTTTCTTGAATCGTCCTTGGTTGTTAGTCATTGCTGAGATTCGCAACGGTGACATTTTGATAAAGTCACAGCACGCGGATGTGTTGATCTACTTCCATATGAAGAAACTTGTGTGTTCTTTTAAGTACATTTAAAGGACCTTTCTTAATTCAAAATACCATTGTGTAAAAGGTTACTGTGAAGCTAGTTATTTTGTTTACTTAACGTAACTCTTCTTGAAGGCTTAATTCCATTTCTTCCTATAGTTCAAACAAGTGGGTTGCTGACTGGTTATGCCTGTAGTGCCCTGGTACTGTAAGTGTCCCAGGCTGAAATGAAGGTGCGAGTCTGCAGTGTTTATCAAGAGGATCTTTGGGTCTCCCAAAAGGATGTTGCATTTCTGCTGCTGAAAATCCTCAAGAGCGGGGATTTGCGCTGCAGCTTAGTCTGGGAGCTGCTGTGGAAGAAGCTTCCCCTTTGCAGTGGTATTTTGGATTTTGTCCATCAGCAGTTTCCAGATAGCTGCTTGGGCAAAGTAGATACCTGGGTAGCTAACTTAAGGTCACCCACAGGTACTGGAGCTTGCTGATTTGGAGGTGAAAGTGTTTGCTAGTGTATGCAATGTAATTGAAACCTTGCCTTGTAATTTCATGTATTGATTGCTTGCATATGTTGGAGAAGCCTGCAGCATACCTCTACTCATCTGATTTTCATAACCCCTCATCCATGGTGAAGCTCTGCAGATATCCTGTCCCCTGAGAGATGGTGAGGTGATGGGACAGGGACTGATGCACAGGCTAATTGACCTATGCTTTCCTTTTCTGCAGTTGCACTGTGATGGACAGGTTAGGACAAAACCATTTTTAACTTCATGAATTAGGATTTACCTTAATGATGCAGCATATACTTTAAAGCTTTTTCGACAGGGAATGTACAGATGTTTCGGGAACCACTGGATATTACTTTGCAAGCCCAAACTATTCTCTGTAGGCAAAACCAGGGAAATGTAGCTCATGATGTTGGCCTTCTGAGGTTGTCCAAGCAGTAGTGTTTCTCTAGGTAATGTTCTAGGTTCTATCTACAAAGAATTTGATGTGAAAAGGACCTAAATTTAGTTATAAACTTGACAGGTGGTAAAATAAAAGTGATGATCTAAGGGAAGTGTTTTGTTAATATGGTATTTGGGGATTAATTATTCTTTTGAGTTCTGTATGCTCTAGCTGTTTGTTAGCTATACTGTGAGCTGAGCAAAGCCAGGCCAATGTGTTTCCATCAAATATTTGTCTGCACTCTTCCTGTACCTTTATTTTGCATGTATGTAGGTGTTGACTGATAGTAAGGAAAACAGTGGGTAAACAGTTCAGTAAAAAAAGCTTATAAATAAGACTTTAATATGCATTTAAGAAGGAACCTCTGGCATGGAGTAAAATAATGAAGTTTATTTACACAGGCACAGTTTCCATTACAATTTTGGATGAATGCTTATTGATGGTAGAAAGAGATGATTCTGCTGAAGTGCTAGTGATGCTGCTGCTGCTGCTAAAGGACATGAGGTGTGCTGAAGTTTCCACAAAGCAAAATAATCTGCTTCTTTGCAAGAAATCTGTTTTCACATTTTCCTTTTTTCACTTTTCCGGAGCTTTGTGCGCGAGGAAACTGAGGGAAATATCCTCAGCTGATAGCATCTCCAGCTTACCTCTGTGCTGCCCATCGACTCCTGCTATCCTGCTGTCACCTGTATCGTTATGAAGATGTATGAGACCCCAGCCTCCATGTAATACCGCTCTGGGCAGCAGTGGATTTTCGCTCGAGTTGCTTTTGCACTCCAACGCCAACATGTCAGATGCAGTTTACACTGTTTGAATGAACACCAGCCCTCGAGCAGGAACTTGAAAAAACATTATTCAGTAAAATTCAGGCAGAGTTGAGATAGCGAAGATAATCTTCCATTTGCTTGTAGAACAGGTGTATGTTAGTTATATAAAACAGGATGGCACTGGGGATGGTTTCTGAGGCTTATGATTGGAAGGGAGAGAAATTTGCATCGTAGAGCATGTGCCGGATTTCATTGTCTTGGGCTAGATTTGAGCTGGAATTCCTGTGTGCTTTTTTGGGGGAGGGATCTGCTCTGGTCTCTGAGACTGTGCTGCCAGTTTTACAGCTCAAATAGTGATTCTTTGTCCTCACACACCTTTTGACTTCTGTAAGCTTTGAGGAAACAGTTTGTGGAAGTGTAATTTCTCTTCAGTTCTCCTCAAGCTGACCCAGCCCCCTGGTTAATTCACTGCATGCTGTAACATTAAGCCTCATAAAACTCAGTATGCTGAGCTTCAAATCTGCATTTGCTATCAGCCCTAGAAGTCAAATCAGTAATTTGAAGATCTGTAGTTCCTTGTCCAGAAGGAGATGCCATGCTGATGTGACATGCCTCGCAGGCTGAGGAGAGGAGCACAGTTGAGCAGCCCCATCTTGGCCAGTTGTTTGGGTCTGCTCAGAGGTAGTGGAGGGTGGCTGTGCCACAGCTTTTCCCTGTGGGGAATAGGGTGACAGGAAGAAGAGTGCTTTCCAAAAGAGATCTCTGTCTCGCCCCATAATAAGGAGGCAAGAAAACATATGAATCTCAATGATGAATCCTTCTCCTGCACGTTGACTCCCCCCTTGCATCCATCAGCCTTGCTGGGTACTGCTTTCCTGCCCAATGCCATGACCTGCTCCTCTCTAATTACAGGGAACAATGTTCTGTTTTTTCTAATGGTGAATGTTTGGTGGAAATCTTGGCCAACCCATTTGATACCGTTTGGCTTTGGCTCGGAGCATCTGGATGGGGAGAGGTGGAGAGTAAGTCTGTGTTTGGGGGCAGCTCGGAGCTGCACAAAGCTCATGCAGGGAACTCATTAGGGGTTTAATTACACAGATACTAGGAAATGAAAAATTGAAAATGAAAAGTGAAAATTGCCAGTGCTGCGGAGGGAGAGCTGCCCCACCCCACAGGACTCTAATGACTGCAGTTTTCAGAACCAAACAAATTCTTTCTTTTTCTGTGTAAGAGCAGAGACTCAGAGAGATGGTTTCTTGCATCAGTTCATCTGTGCAGAGTTGTGCTTACCAGAGCTTGCCTCTGAAGGGTAGTATTTGGGTAGGCTCTGAGGTTAATGAATGTTACAGATTTATGGATAACTTTGGTAACACTCGCCAGTTTCTCAGTTCAGACCTCTTGCCATGAAAAAGAGACTTTTCCATTTAGCTTGAAACACATGTACCGTGTGGCCAACCAGTAGGACAGCAGGTGACAATGCATCATCAGCTCATAGACCCTCAGTCAAAAAAGATAGTGATTATGTCATTAGATGTGAGATCATCGCAGAACAAAACTGATGGAGAAAATTAATTATGCAGCTTGTACATTAATGCAGATCTCTCTGTCTGTAATGATGAGTCTACTAGTACTTAAAAAATTTTTATCATGATGTCTTCCCTCGCTGGAGAAAAGTCTTGGAGCATTTTTAAATTCTGTTGCCTTGACCGCTGAGGTCTGTCTGATAGCCTGCTGGGCTGTGCATAAAGCTGCAGTTGGGGAGGTTTGTGTTTTTGTCACTGTTAGTAAGTAAATCACTAGTGTTGCTATAAACCTGCCTCTTGCTAGGTTTTTGTGTGATATCTGGAGGCTTTTTATTTAAACTTAATGCAGAAAAGTGAAACAATATTTTGAAGTATTTACCAGAAAAAAATTATTCTTATTTTTAATACAAAGTTATTTCCATTTGAACTTTCCACAAACTTGAAATCATGGTAAGAAGCACCTGAGCACATAGACAAGCTTTTAGTAGTGACTGAGAGAGTCTGAGCTTCAGCATCGTCAGATTGTGCAGCTTCAGCATCTTCAGGCTGGCTCACGAATGTGGTGGAGGTAATGTAGTGAGATAGAAGGCTGCAACAGAATATGTGTTTTGGTATCCTTAAGTTTCATTTCCGTATGTTTAATCATTTTACTTTTTACTATGTAATTGAGCACTGCAGAGATGTGGAAATCCATCAGGTGCCCTGTGGTGGAAACTGTTTAACTGTCGTCTCTAGTATGAGAGAGACTTGAACACGGTTTAGAATTTTTCACAGCCAAGTAGATTGCAGGAGCTGTTAAGTGCATGAAGGAATAACACCTGCAGTAAGTACTTGTCATGTGTACACAGTGTGCATCCAGTCAGAGAGGGGAAAAAAAATCCCCAATTTTATGATCATCTTGTTTCTGCTTTGTTTTAAGAGGATATAGACATATCACTGTGTGGAAAAATAATGTACCTGTTTGTTTGTTTTGGAATTTAAGGTCTACTGTGAGAGATGGGAACATTTCATTTAAATGTGTTTGCAAAAGTCAGAAACACTAAAGCACATTTTCTTTAGGTGAGGAACATCACAGATTTATTTCATTGTTTACTCCTGTGTTGATAAATGCTGCAAAAGCTTTAAGATGTGGAGGTGAAGTAGTACTACTTGTTCTGGGTCTCTAGGGTGTCCAGAATCAGACTTAATTTGATTAGAGGCACTACTCTTTTTAAAGCAGTAAGATCTGAAATCGGTAATTTACATACAGACACAGCTCTCATGCTGTTCAGGGACGCCAGGCAAAGCTGTCCACCCTTTCCCGGTGTTTTAAAGCCTCTGGCAATAGCCATTAGGAAAAATGCATCACTAAAAGGCATAACTGTGGGGAATGGATTATACAAACACCTTGCTATGCCAGTACTCTGGAGAACTATTGATGGATACAGAAAACATGGACGTTTAGCTGGCATTAGCAGATGTGTCTAAGCGCTGTGCCAATAGAATGAGCTCTTTAAGGAGAAAAGCTGCTGCTGTTTGTTATTTCAGGTGAATGCAAAGGGAAAGTGCCTTAGGATAGCTGTGACAGAGTGATGGTTTTGAGCGTACTGACGCTGCTGCTCTGTTTCGAGAGAGAACGTCCTCAGTGTCACGCTGGGGGAGGCAGCCGAGCTGGGTGAGGGGCTGCAGAGTCCCCAGTAGTTGTTGGTTCTGGCAGTTGTTAGTTACTGAAAGAAGAAACTGAATAAAACCCGAGTGGCGTGGAGGGTCACAGCTGTGCCTGGTGCTGCGTGTGGGTGACCCAGTGGGACCCTGGGCAGCCGCAGGGCAGCCACTGCCCTGGCTGCTGGAGCAGGGAGCAGCCTGCCAGCTTTGCACTTGGAAATGCAGTGCAGCTGGACCCCCAACCTGGCACTTGCTGAGGAGGCTGCCTTGTTCCCTCCAGTTACAGCACCCTGAAGAGTGAGGACTTGTCTCCTGAAAAATTGCAGTTTTACAGTCTTCAGCCGGCGAAGAGAGAAAAGCTCTTCATCTCCTTGCAGATACACTGATTTAAAACAAGATCTTGGACGGGGCTAAGAGGAGACCCATGCAGCAGATATTAACGTGACCATTCAAAAAGCATATATATAGTTTAAAAAGAAACTCAGAAATTGAGTTCAGCCTCAGTATCTCCTGCAAAGGGTTCCTGACTTTTTTTATATGGTTTTAAGAACAGCTTCACCTACACTCAGAAACATGATTTGTGGGTTGGTTGGGTTTTTTGGGGGTTTTTTTTTTGGTTTTTTTTTTGGTTTTGTTTTGTTTTTTTCTTTGTTTTTTTGGTTTTGTTTGTTTGTTAGGTTTTTTTTAATTGCATGGGGCATCCTGTGTTATGAGCTTTGAAAGGATGTACCTTTTTGGCCACCATTCAGTTAAAAGGGTGCGTTGGGAGCAGTGCAAGGCGGAGGAGGTCGAGCTTGGGTGGAGTTGAGCCGGGGCAGCTTCACCCCTTGGTCAGCAGCTGCCCCCGCAGTGGGAGTTGTGAGAAAGGGACGTGTCTGGCCGCTCTCGCCTGTGTCAGTCCGCCCCTCACTCCAGCAGTATGAGGTTGGGATAATGAACTCAGGGAAAAGGCACTCAGAGTGAAAGTGACCTCATGAACCTTAATTGTGAACTCATTTGCATCAGCTCTGCTGCTCCCCCAAGGCTTGGTGGCTCGGTGGCTCATGCTATGGGAGGGTCTTCACCTTTGTTTCCATCATTTGGATATTAGGCTCTTGTATAACAAAATATTCCCGGTTGACTTGCAGTTCTGAGTCCTTTTCCTTCCTTTTCCTGTTGGATTATACTCGCTGCTCTGTATCTTCAGTAGGAAATGTTACTCTGTTTGGGCACACTCGTTAGAAAAATGTTGATGATGGAGTTAATAGGATAAATATTCTAATGTTCTAGGCTAAGTCGAGTAAATTGAGGCGTCACTCTTTGTACCAACCCACGGCATACTGTTACATCTCTGAATTTCTTAATTTGCATGCTTTATATGTATTTTTTTCTCATGTTTATTTTTATGAAAAGAAATGCTGTGTTACTGAAAGACAAAGTAAATTAAGCTTGATACTAAAAAGGTAATCATGAAATGTTATATGCACTAATGAGTACCCAGACCTTGGATCGCGCAGAGATAAATTGCTAACTCTTTTTACTTTTTAGCTTTTATTGGAAAAGTGAAACTGGAACTCGCCTGCCTTCTTACACCCTGCTTTCCTTAAATAAAACTCGGAGCAAGATGTGGTTTCTTTTCCTATTCTGGAGGAGGCTGGGCAGCCTTTTTTAGACAGGTTTGCCAGTATCTATTTTCGGGGCGGATGTCCGCTGGACCCTCAGCAGAAGTCGAGACCTCGGCAGATAGCGGAGCGGCTCGGGAGAGGTGGTGCTTGCGGGCAGCTGCCGCTCCGCTGCCTGCGCTCGCAGCTGATCAGTTCATTACCCTGCTGAGTGCTTAAAGAGAATACCCTTGTGGCTGTTCAACGTGGCTCCAAAACAAAAACATATTTTGCTCATTTAATAATTGAAAATACATTATTATGGAAGCTTTCATTGGTACTTTATGGTGCTAGAAGAGCTACTATTCTTGGGCTTTAACCCCGTATTTAACTCCCTGCTGTTCTGCAGTATAATTGAAGATGTTGCTTAAAATCCAAGTAATTTTAATGACTCTGGCCAACTTCTTTTGTCTCTGTGTTTTTTGGGTTTTTTTTAACCACTCAATTATGAATCTTTGTCTAAATATGTTCTGTGCTCCCTCTGCTGGCTCAGTGGCAAGGATTAATGCTTTGCCTGCCCTCCCCGTTGGCAGTGGTGATGGATGTGTGCCCACAAAGTACGAACACGGGAGCTTCATTAAAATTGCATCAGGAGAGACCTTGGTGCGTCAGAAAGGAAAAGGTGGTTTGGACCAGGAAGCCCGTTTTGTATTCAGTGGTCATGTGAAGTTTTACTAACAGAGACAGAGCTATAATTTGGAAATAGTGTGTCAGTAAAAAAGGTAGTTAGATATTTCAAAAAATAAAATAAGAAGCAGGTGATATTCACAAGAAAATAACATTTTAGGAGTAAGCTTGGGGAAGCTGAAGTTTGTACCAGAGTTGAATCAGGCTCTTTACATAAAGCTAAAAGAGCAGAGGGAATTAAATGCATTCTAGGTATAATTTGATGCCTACAGTTTCTTTTTTCCTTAGAAACTAATGAATATGTGTTAAATTTATCTTGGCATATGAAAAAGATGTAATGACTTGTGCTAACAAGATAAAGGAGAAGGCAGCACTTAATTTCCTAGGTAATACACAAAATAAAAATGATTTGTGTGCCTTCAAATGATTATTCACGACCTCGTTAAATGCTGTACAATACAGATGAAGAGCAAATGAGTTACCCAGCTAGGACATGTTTTTGTGACTGCAGAATGCCCCTGGACCTCGTTCTCCGCTGGCACTTGGGTTTTTGGTGATCGTTGCTAGCAAGGTAATGCATTGAGTAACACAGTGTCAGGAACATAAAGCAGCGATGAAATGCCTGTGTGATATTTCACGGTTACACGGTGATGCTTTGATTAAGGATGTGCTTGTTCTCTGAATTTAAATTGTCTGAGTCGCTCTCCTCTATACGTTTAGTCCCTGATTGCTCTGTAAGGTACAACTCCCTGGTGATGCTTACGGCCCTTCTGCTTTCTTCTCAGGACTCTCCTAGTAACACGACGATTTCTGGTGTTTCCAGACAAATTGTACTCTTTCCAATTCTGGAGGGCAGGTGGAGTCTGCGTAGGCCACTGTCCTGAGCGATGGCCCTAGCTGCAGTAGCGGGTAGTGCTGCCTCTGGTGACTGGCACGGTGCTGTAATGAGGTGTGGAGAGGAGCTTTGTGCCCAGCTCTCTTCGTTCGACTTGTCAGTCACTGCTACATCATGGTCAAAACGGTTTATTGGGTATGACTGCCAAATTTTACACAGGTGCCAGATTAATTTTGATATATTGGTCTTGTAGCAGTGACTCAGGACAGTTTGTGATGTCTCTGCTGGAAGACTGTCAAATGGAAGTGTATAAGCGGTTGGCTAACACATCAATGGTGCTGTAAATAATTTCCTCTAGTATTTTCAAAACATCAAAACCAGGAAATAAATTAAATAGAAACTGGGAAGGCTTCCTGTTGTAAGCCAGACTTCCCTCTGCTTTCAGATTGTGTTTTAGATGGGCAGGGGCTGTTTGAAGGGCTGCTTTGCTGCTGTTCCTGTGTCCCTGGTGTGACAAGTCCACTCTGCTCTGGATGAGATGGGTATTTGGATCTCCAGCTGTTTCTTTTGCTACGGTCTTTGTCTCCAAAAAAGCTCTTTACAATTAAGCATTGAGATGCAAATGCTTTTTCTTTGGGAGGTTTGGCATTTGCCATTTTCAGCTTGCTCTTACATATTCCCATGATTTACCAATGCCTCCCTCAAACATCCCACCTGGCAAAAGCCCTTTCCTCCTCTTCCAACCCACCCTGCTCATGTTGGTTACAGGAGACTGGAACGCTGTGCTTACTGGGCCACAGTGTGAACCTTCGCTGCGCTTGTGCTGGTTTGAGAGGTGGGACTTTGCAGCAGTATGGTGGCTGCTGTACCGCTACCAGAGTGTTCTTGGGTATTGGAAGGTGCTGTAAGCTGCCTTGGGATTAAAATGGGAACATGCTGTCAAGGCAAACATGAGTGAGTTGATTTGAGGAAGAAATTTCGGGTTGAAATACAAAGGAATTAGCTTTGGTGGTGTCAGTTACCTGTAATTTCTGGGAAAAAGTGCCCAAGGTCCTGGTACCTGTCTGCTGTACTATTAACTTTCTTGCATATGAAGCAGTGTAGTGGGTAATTCCAATCCCTACCATTGCTTCCTTTTTTAAAATTCTTGGACTTTATTTCTCCTCATCTGTTGAAGTGAAGAAAAGCTTTTGTGATGAATGCCTCTAGGCTTACCAAGTGAGAGGTCCTAATTTCTCCAAAGAGCCATATCTTGCTTTCTACAGCTGGTGCCTCACGATAAAACTTAGTGACTAGTTCAGACCTCCGGTTTTCAAGTTATTCACACAGTCTGTTACTGTTGCTGTTGTCTCACCTGAGATCCTTATGCAGTTGTGTTCCTTAATTATTCAGCTTTTGGTATGTTTCTAGAGTAGAGATGGTTTTGCTCCACCTGAGTAATGTGGGGGGATAAGTAACTCCAACTGTAATTTTCCAGTGAGTATTAGCCATGTTCAAAAGCTGTTCTTTAAAGAACAGATTTGAAAAATGGCTTCTCCTAACACAGTGTGATACTGAAAGCAATCTCTACTGACCATACAAATCATGTTAGTAATTTTACAAGCTTGCTTCTTGCCTACTTTGCCATGATTTTATATCAAGGCATGAATCCTGCTTTTTAGTAACAACCTTCCAAGAATTAAGCTATTACTGGAAACTTGATCCAGCTTTGCTTTCTTATTTTGTAATCGTATTCCAGTCCACGATGGAAATTTATCTTGTACCTCCCTGTTCTCCGGATGTGGAAGCTGCATTCTTGGAAATTTTTAAGACCAGGCTGGATGGGGCTCTGAGCAACCTGCTCTAGTGGGAGATGTCCCTGCCATGGCAGAGGGATTGGAACTAGATGATCTTTAAGGTCCCTTCCAACCCTGACAGTTCTATGATTCTATGATGTATTAAATGGAAACTGATTTTTATTTGTTGGGATTCTGGATATATCTAATAGGGATCATTTTCTGTTGAATTACTACAATTATTTTGTCGCCTCAATAGCAGTCACTATTTGCAGCTAAAAGATTACAAAGCTAGTACAAAGTAAGAACAAAAACCTCGGCCTCTCTTATACCCTTATGAGGGCTGCCTTCATGTCAAGACAAGTTTTATGCGGGGATTATGCATGAAATGTCATAAATGACTATTTTGTAGAGCAGTTCAGTGGAGAGTCCCCAAGAAGAGAAATGTGTCTTGGTGCCACTGGCTTGAGGTGAGAGTAGAGTAAAACCACTGTGACAGTGGCTGTGTTGTACTCAATTTTAGAGCAATACCCACCCACCTGTCAGATTCAAATTCTATAATGAGTGACGTGAAAATTATGAGGATGAGAATTCTGGCTTTTTTTTTTTCTCTTTAAAAGGAACAGCTAAGAGTTTAAAGTGGACGCAGGATGCACAGTGACTGTTTAAAGACAGTGTGTAAAGACTTTTCTTACTAATAAAAAAAAGGGATTTTTTTTTTTTTTTTTGAGGGCAAAGCCAGTATTGTCAAACGAAAGATGATCACTAAAAGTAAAAAGACACCTCTCAGAAAGCGGAAGTTATCATGAACCAGCGAAACTAGGAATTCTAGAAAGCTGAATATAAGAATGAAATAGAAAAGTCTGCTTCCAAGATTGAAGATCAGTTTATTAACAACTGTAAGTAAAAGCTACTAATGAAACCTTTTACACCTGGAAACCAGTCTATTTGGGGAAGGAGCATTTGAGAAATACAGGAATGCAAATGTAGAAACTAAACTAGGTCTTTGCGTGTGCGACGATTGCAGGGTGAGTTGTACACATTGGAGCCTTTTTCTTCCAGAAGACTTTTCTGAGGAACTGTCTCAAATTGAAGTGTCAGTGGAATAGGATTCGTAATTAATTGGTGAAAGGAACTGTAACAAATCATCAGGACCAGATGGTATTAAATCAAGATTTCTAAAAGCATTTGAATGTGAACTTGATGAGCTGCTGACTCTGGTGTGTACCCTATTACTGAAGTCAGCCTTGATGCTGAAGGATAGAAGATTACAAATGCCAGGATCTTCCCCCTCTTTTCACCCCACCCCTCTCCCCCCCCCCCCCCCCCCCCCCCCCCCCCCCCCCCCCCCCCCCCCCCCCCCCCCCCCCCACCCCACCCGCGCAGGACCACCTACCAGAGGAAGAGCTACGACAAGCAGACGCACAT
>WTSP01004452.1:30928-91260 GCA_025331215.1 Actenoides lindsayi | reverse complement strand
GTAACGCTTTGGATCAGCTACCCGCCGGGGCTGGAACACAACTGCTGGACTTGAAAGGGCGACTTTCACGCTGAAGCAAAACTGGACAAAAGAAGATAAATGAAACGGGCTCCCGGCGGGGTTTGGTTTGTTTGTTTTTGTAACTCGGCTAATATTCCCGCATTGTTCAGCCCAGTGGCCCAGTGTCTGTCCTTCACTGGCTGCTCGTAAATCGGACCTAAGCAGGCAGTGCAGGCAGCAGGCAGCGCGGGGCAGGGAGGGGATGAGCTCCTCTGGCTCGGGGTCCTGGGGACCGTGAGGTTCTCCTCTGCGGCTATCGGGGTGCAGGGAGGTGGGCACTTTGCGTCTATGGGGTCACAATCACTCTGAGCCATGCTGGGAAGGTCTGAGCTGGAGCAGTGATACCCAGCCCTGTTAATTCCAAGGTGAATCTGGATTTAGCCCATGGCGTTTTGGGGCACAGGGCATCATTTAGCCTAGCAAAGGCAGGATCATGGGGGTCTGTGGACGAACACAGCTTTGCTATCTGTTCACTCTGCAGCTGAGCATGTCATGTCCTAATGATTTTCATGGAGCTGCCCAAGTGCTATCTATCCCCAGAAAATCAGCAGTGATGTCTCAACCTTCTCCATCCTGTGGTCCAGCAGCAGAGCGAGGAGCAGTGCTCATGCTCCCTTTGCCATCTGCATGCCTAGGGATGTGTCTCTGCTGAGCGGGGCAGGGGGATGCTGCTTTTATGGGATGGACCATCTGGGCAGGATCAGAGCTTTGTAGGGTCACGAAACCAGCTCTAGTGGACACAGCCAGGTTAATGCAAGAACTTGATTTTTTAGGCAAAAAGGTCCCCAAATGGAAGCCTCTTGAAAATTCACTTGTTGCCAGGATTTTAGGCAAAGCA
This sequence comes from Actenoides lindsayi, assembly GCA_025331215.1. NCBI lineage: Eukaryota > Metazoa > Chordata > Aves > Coraciiformes > Alcedinidae > Actenoides > Actenoides lindsayi. Next base: position 90,362 of record WTSP01004452.1, on the reverse strand, counting down.
AGCAGGTCTAATACTGCAATATCTCCCTACTTAGCACTAAGCAAAAGCTTAATAATCAGCCACATAACAGTTTTGATCAAATTAAATGGTGAAAATAGCAATGCCTGTAAAACATGAAATAATGTTTAATGCGCTCCTTAGCATTTGCTTTTCACAAGCCTCTGCAAAACCACCAAATATTCACAAAAATTTGGCAAATTGATTTCTCCAGAAATCCAGCCTCTCCTCCCTAACGAGCTATTTGTTAGTCTTCACTTCACAAAGTTTCACCCAATAAAAAAAATGAAAAAAAACTCAAAAAAAAAAGGGGGAGAAAAAAAATCCCGACAAAACCCCAGACAGCACATCACGTGCTTGGGGCAACCAAAGAAATCCCCTGATTTGGGTGACCAATGAATGTCCCCGGTAATGAAAAGCGAACAATTTGTCGGCAGCCCATGCACTTGAAAACGAATGATCCAAATTATTCAGCGAGTCTCCCTGGATAGTGAATCCATTGAAAGGGGATCGAGACAAAGTCATAAATTATTCATTACCCAGAGGAGAATGAAATGCATATAATCATAACAATAATAATAACAACAACAATCACAACAGCAATAATAGCAACAAGAATTCAGGCAGCTCTGCTGAGAGAGCCAGGGAGGCATGAAGATTCACAGACTTTAGTTTCCCTTTATTCCCGAGCGGCTCTGTTAAATAAAGGCATGTAAAGTGGGTCGACAGTTAGAATAAATGTATTTATCACCAATACTGTGACACTCATGCCTTGACTAGGTTGGGATGTAGTTTGTTCCCTGGTGCTTGGCAGTGAGGAGGTCCACGAACTCGCATGCATCACTGTTAATTGCTTAATATAATTAATTTCTCAGGGTCCTGGACAACTTTTAAGGAGTCTGTGGAAGTGGTGGCAGCAGAGGCATGTTCTGTACCACTGTCTCCGGAAAATTTATAGGTGTCCATGAACTGAAAGAGAAGTGGGAAGTGCTGGCCTAACACATATCCCTGAGACTCAGCTCTTCCTGGCTTGAATGGGACCTTGATTGCAGAGTCACCCGGGACCCATTGAGTCAGTAAGAGAGCTAAGGAGAGGCCACAACATTTGTCACACAGCCTGCGAGTTTCCTGTTGTCGCTGGCACGCACGGTTTTGGCTGGGAAAGCTCCACCGCAGATACGCCGTGTGCCTGAATTTGATGCATTTCGACTCTCCGCCGTTTTGCTGCCCTCGGGACCCAAGACTTCATTTAGGCATCTCTGATTTGGGACCCTCGTCCACCCCCGAGGAGTTTTCTCCAAGGGGAGCACGCTGACGGGCGACGGCTGGGCGATATTGGAGGTTCAAATACATTTATATGCTTGCACCGTGTTGTAAAGCGCCCGACTACAACTTTGGCATGCAAATGAATTCCCATTTGCAGCGAAGGGGCTCAGCCGTGGCACTCGGCCATCTCCCAACTGTTTCCCACAGGTTGCCCCGTGTTTGCAAGGGTGGCTTGGAAGGGCCATAGGGTCCCTTCACCGCTGCCGGGCTTCCTCAAAGCTCCCTTCCCCTGCTGTTTTCAGCAAGGAGAGTGGACGTGCCCTGATGTTCGTGCACGTAGGAATAAAATGGCATTTTTAAGGTTAGGAAGCAACAGGTTGGGCCAGGAAGGAGCGAAGCTCTCACCCCGTATGTGTCCATCAGCGTTGGGTGCTGTGGTGGATGCTCAGCACCCACATGGTTTGGACTGAAGGGGTCAATGCTGCAGCAAAGCAGGGCAGGTTCAGCATGACAAAGCCAAGCCTGTGGGGGATATTTTGGAGACTGGCGTGCTGAAATGTAGTCACAGAGCCTGATTTTGATTTGCTTGCTGAAATAATCTGCAATAAAGACTCAGCCCTGCTCAGGTGAAGGAAGGTGTGAGAGGATGGGAGAGATGGAGGAGAGGCAGAGAAGGGTCCAGGTCTGGCTTGGGGCTCACAAGGGCAAGGTGGGATGCCCATCCACCGAGCCTGGTGCCAGTGAGTGCTGGGGTTTCGTGGCATGGTGATGCCTCTCCCTCTAACTGCAGCAGGAAAGCCAAGCTCATAGATCCTCTGCTGACGGGCTGCTGTAGCAGAAGAAGGAGAAGAAAGAGATCCTGCTGGCATTTTTGTTGGAAGTTGACTGTGTATTAAGTGGAGCACGGTTTTCATTACCAGCTCCATTTCGGTACAATAAATCACGAACTAGAAAACACACTTTTGGCCTAGATTCTGCCCTCAGTTATGAGTTGAAGTAACCAGAGGCAAAATACTGCTTCGGCTTCAGCGTTGCAGCCCATATGTTCACCTTTTGGAATTAATTTCTTCTGGTAATTTCTGTGTAATTATACAGCATTGAAGGCTGATTATATGCTTCCTCTCACGGGCAATTAATATTGCTGATCTGGTGCCAAGGGTGCACTTTGCACTGTACAAACCCGTGAAGAGAGACGAGCTCAGCCTCCAGCACCGGCTGCAAGGTGACAATCTGGACCCTCTCGCCTTCAGCGAGGAGACTCCGGACCCCCCCACTCTGAGTCCTCAGAGGAGATGGGGCCACCAGCTAATGATTTAGCACGGATCAAGCACTAGCTGTTCAGCTGCTGAAAGAGCATTGAGTGCTTGTGCGTGCTCCAGCTGCTGCTGAAATATTTGGGAGGTCATTTCTGCAGAGCAGGCTGGAAGAACCTGTAAATGCAACAGATGCTATCTGACAGCAGCAGCCCCGTGGGTGAGCGGAGCAGCTCATCTCCCCAGAGCCATAATCTAATTTATATCTCCTAAGACAGTTTTATTTTGGTGCGTTACCAATGCCGTTCTCCACCAGCGAACTGGCAGATCTCTCCGCAAACTCCCCAGGGCTTCGGCTACAGCCCTTGCTCCTGCTTGAGACAGGGGGAGTGGAGAGTCATAAAAGAAACTTCTCGCATCGGGTTATGGTGCCTATAAAATTAGACCCGTTGGAAGCTGGCTGCCCATTTAAACAAGCAATTTAAACGGATAGCAAAGGCATCCCCTTGCCCCCCTCACAGCTTCCGTAAAATAACTGAGTTTAAGTGGATGGAAAGAGAAGGAGAACGACAATGGGTTTGCTTGAGTCAGGCTTCTGCATGGCTCGGATACTGCTGCTCTGGCAGTGTTGGGATTTGTTGGCTTTTTTCTATGTGCAAATGGCTTCAGGTCAAATGAGATGGAGGGAGAAAGCAAGTGTGAGGAGGAGAAATAATTTCTAGTTTCACCTCTGGTTTCCGTGGGCTTTGGATGAAGCTCTGCTCTCCCTCTGTGCAATTTGTTCTCCCCGCCTGGGTCTGGGCGGAAGGTTGGGCTTGGCCGCACATGGGCTTTTCTTGCACTGATGAATTTTCTCCTGTTCTGCCAGATGCAACAACATAACCCGGAATGGGAAAGCCTGAAACCAAAGAAGGAAGGTGCTGCTTCCAGCAGTTTGGCTGCCCTGACTGCCAGGGCACAGGGTCGTCCTTCCAACTCTCCCTTGCAGCAGGAGGGTCCCCCAAAGGCAGCCCACAGTGTTTGGCAGGGTGGTGGGCCATGGGCCAAGCAGCCACCGGCTCCCCCATGGCCCCAGCTGCTTCCTCAGGGTCCTCAAATGGGAGAAGCAGCGATTTCATCTCCCTTGCTCTGTGTCCCAGGCTGCAAGGAGACCAAATACCACACTTTGGTAGTGGTGCCCTTTCTCCTTGTGCCCAGGTATAGTCCCCCAGCTCTGAAATTCACTGTCAGGGGAAAATTAATAACAAAAATGGGGAGAAAGAGGGGAATTTTCCTGTGTCTTTCATGCATCCAGCAAAGAGCAGCTCAGAGAATCAGATTCAGTTTGTCGGTGTAGTGCAGCCTTGTCATCTGCCCAATTCCACCTCTGCGGGAAGCACTTTGTATGTCACACCCTCACGTCTGTGCTTGGGAGCTTAAAATAAATCCTCACTCTCAGTTCCAGCTTGAGACCTAACACAGCAAAATGCTACCAAAGCCACAAGTCATCGTTAGGTTTCAGAGTGAAAAGGTGAAGGCAGCTTGTCCCTGCTAGCTCATGCCACACGTTTTCTGTGACAGCGTCGTCTGCTCTCAGACGGCTTTCACCCACCTCACCAAAACTCATCTCCCAGGCTTATGGGCTCACTTTTCCCCTGATCCTATCCTCTCACGGTGGCAGAGAGAAGCCAGGAAAAGCAGGAGCTGGAACCAATATCTGACAAAGAGGAAAATCTGCCAAGCTGTCTCATAAGACAGAAAACCACCTGGTTTCGCTTCGCACCAGGACCATGCAGCTGGATGCTAAAGGCCGTGTGCGGGTCTGAGTGCTTTTGGGGAGATGAAGGGACAGTCCCAGGCCTGTCCCTGCCCTGGGGTGGATGCTGGGGAAGCAGCCACAGCCACTGAGCAGCAATCCAGTCTCCTAGCCTTGGACACAGCCTCCTGAGAGTTTAATTTTTGGGAAGCTTTAACATCCTCAGCTTACCAAGCGCTGAAAGAAAGGTCAGCTAATCCTTCACAATGTCTGAATGAATTCAGGCCCAGAAGCGAGATTACTAAACAGGGGAGTGGGAGGCCGGGCAAACTGCATGGATACGGGGACTCTTCCCATAGTCAGGCCTGGCTTTCTAAAGAAATGGACCTTTTATTTCAGTTCTCATCCCCTGGGGAGGAGGGGAGGGGAGTGGGCAGATGTGGCTGAAGCACCCAGCTCCCCTGCCCCAGCAGCAGCCCTGCCATTGCAAATGCTGGCAGAGCTTGGTGGAGGAGAACCCTGAAAGAGAGCTGAGCAAGGGTCCCTGTCCATGGGATGGACAGACAGGTCAGCCAGGGTGTGCTGTGGGCACTGAGCATCACCCATGGCCTGAGCATCCCCACTGGTTCACTGCTCTGGGTCTCAGCTCAATGTTTAGGAAGAACCCCTCAAAAACCAGGGTCCTCAGGTCCCTTCTGGCTCCTTTGTTGGCTTTTGATCTGTGTCTCTGAAGGCACCGAGGTCCCAGCACTCCCTTTGCCCTGGCACCAGGTACCCAGATGCTCCTGTGCACTGGATGATGTTAATTGAACCCAGGAGTTTAAGGCAATGTGGCCATTTCTGTGTCCTCACCATCTGCCAGTGCTTCAGGTCCCCTTTGTAGGACAACCAGAAAGGTCACTCAGGGGACTTAGCTGTGTCAGAGCCCAGGTGAGCCGGGCAAGGTGGGTGCCCAGCCACCCCATCGGCACAGCACCCCTTCCTGGAGAGGGGAGCAGGCACCGTGCCCATGGGCAGCCAGTCCCAGGGCCATGCCAGGGGCTGTGCAGCAGCGCAGGCAGACCCTTCCTGGGCTGTGCCCACACTCTTTTGTGAACCCCCAGGGTGATGACATGACAGGACCACTAAGGGCTCGCTTTTCTTCTGCAAATCAACTGTCCTTCTCAATGCTGGAAGAGCGGGGCCCATTGAATGCAGGCAAGAAGCAGCCCCCCGGGGTGTGGATGCACTGCGGATGAGCCATGGTAACCTGGCTACAAGTGTGACAACGCAGACACCCAGACCCCGAGCCTCCCTGCCAGGCTCCCCCGGCTCCCCAGATTGGGTATTCAGCCCACAGGGTTTTCTCTGTTGACCTCGAAACACTGTTCTGCATGGGAGAATTTTCTTTCTTTCTCTCTTGGTAACTGCAGAATCAAGTGTTTGCAGTTGGAAACTTTTGCTACCACAGCAGCAAGCTGGTAATTGAGTTGGGAGTCGCTTGCCTGGTGGTGGACCTTCATCCTCAAGAGCCAGGTGCCATCTAGGAGAAACTGGAGAGCATGTGTTTTTCAGGTATTCTGTGATGGCTCCGGCAAGGTGAGATGCTCCATCACCACAAGCATGGCATCCAGTACCATAGCAACATGCAGAGCTGCCAGGTCCTGCCCCAGTCCTCTGTCTTCCCTGTCAAGCGCTGGGTGCCCTTCCCCAAATGGGATGTCTGATGGAAGAAACCTATACAGCCAACAGAGCTCCAAGTGAACAGTCACAAGGCCAGACATTCTCTATAGCTTGTTTTTTCTTGCAGGTGTCTTGTAAGAGGCCGTAGCAGTGGCTGAAATGCTGTCTGGCTGTGTGATCTGGGCCTACAAGAAAGCTGAGGAGGGACTTTTTACAAATGTTTACAGTGATAGAACAAGTGGTAATGACTTCAAATTGGAAGAGGAGAGATTTAGATTAGAAATTAGGGAGAAGTTTTTCACTCTGAAGGTGGTGAGACACTGTCACAGGTTGCCCAGGGAAGCTGTGGATGCTTCATCACTGGATGTGTTCAAGTCCAGGCTGGATGGGGCTCTGAGCAACCTGGTCTAATGGGAGGTGTCCCTGCCCATGGTAGGGGGATTGCAACTACATGATCTTTAAGGTCCCTTCCAACCCAAACCGTACTATGATTCTATTACCCCACCAGCACTGGGTGAAGTGTGTGAGTGCCACAGGTTTCCAGGCCCCATGGAAAGCTCAGCACTTGCCAGCTACTCCAGGAAAAACAACCCTGGGACACAATGTCTCAGCCTTGCTCAGCATCTCTGGGGTCGCACAGTGCTCCTTTCATCCTGGCAGATCCCTCTTGAAGTGAATAAACTCCTCTTGGTGCTGGGGAAGAAGGATCTGTGTGATGTGATGCTTTAATCACAGCAATGGGGCATACAGATCTGTCCTAGATGTATCTGCAGTGTTGTGAAATGCCACATTTAATTACACAGTGACTTGGATTCTGAGACTTCTGGACAGTAAATGCCCAAATTACAGTTAGGAAACAATCTCCTCCCCAAAAGGTGGCATTCACTGGCAGGATGATGGCAAGGGTGTTAAGATGCCCTGCAGGTCTCTGAGATGTGCTGGAGCCACCAGTCAGGAGCAGCTTTCCCTCGGGTGTGGTACCTGTCACAGGCCACAGAGAAAGCCTAGGGCTACCAGAAGCATCTTGGAGAACAACCTGCTGGGATTAGCATGTGCAGGCAGAAGATGGCAGAGGCTTATGTAAAGGGAGAAAGATGGGTAGCAATCATGAGTAGTAAGGTTAAAACAAGCCCCATGTGTCATTTGGAGAGGTGTATTTCACTCAATATGTGGGGAAGCTTCTAACTGCAGCCCTGATTAAAAAAACAACTTGATGCTGGGGTATTTGAGCAGGACATCTGGGGAGACATTGCGGTGCCACATACAGTACCTGCCATGGGGAAACCGAGGCATGGGTGTGGGAACTGCCCAATTAGCAGTACAATGTCAACCACGGATGCTTCCTACTCCTACATCTCTCTTCATTTCCCCAGTGCTGTGCTGGTGTTACTCCAATTCTTAATTTACTGGAAGGAAAGAGGAGACTCATCCTCACTGTGCTGGGGAGCATTAACATGAAACTTGATGTATGCAGCATTTCAGGGGTTGACATGTAGTTCAGCCTCATCTCAGACTGAACTGGTTTCAGGTATGGCCGAAAATTTCCATCTGCCTCATGCTGTGCCTGAGCAGCTCTGAATGCTAACCCCAGGCACCTATGGAAGATGCACAATGAGTCCCCTATCCCGAGAGGAGGGTGAGCGGTGAGGAGAGGATTGCCAAGGGAAGTGGAGGAGATGACAGCTCTATCTTCATCATGATCAGAGGGGTCCAGCCCCTGCCCATGTCCAGGGTGAGTGTCCCTTCCTCTCCCAGCCCTGTTCCCTTCTGCGAGCTCACCTCAGGCTCCCCATCAATCCCCTACGCAGCCACCGCGTCCTCTGCAGACGTTGCCCCTGGCTATTCAACCGCTCTCCGGATCATTAAACATATTGAGCAACACCAGTCCTGTGACTGGTTAATTAGTAAAGAGTTGACTAATTAGTTAATCATGTTTACCAAGTGCTTTGAGAGTACTCAATGTTATTATTTTTAATTATGACTGTCCCCCAGGCGCTGTTCGCCTCTCTGCATGCCAAGCCTTGCAGGGTTCAAACTCTTTGTCTCTGCCACCCGAGGCTGATTTTTAAGATGGGAATTTGCCTCTTATCCTCTGGTTACCAGGTTTCTTTAACAGCCTCTTGTGGGAGAGTTTAGAAAAGCCCCTCACAAAGTCTTCCTATACCCTGGCACACTTAACTTGCTCTTTCAAAGCCGTCTTACCCATTAAGGAGTCAGGATTGGTTCTTACAAAGCCACACACAGTAGTGCCTTTGTGCACACCTCGTACCACATCCCTCTCCTGACCTTAAGAAAAGATCAACTGATATCCTGAGTGGCTCTCCCATCTCATGGGAGCCTTCATCCTGCAGTGCTGTGGACAACTCCAATTTGCAAGCTTCCCATCCTATGGGAGAGTAGCCAAAATTTACCACCAAGAGCATAGCAAGGTTATTCCTGCATCTGACATCAGGCTGGTCAGAAGAGGACAATTTTGGTGGAGGGCAGGAAGTGAAAGTGTTCTGCAAAGATTTCATCTACTGAGAAGAATGTGAATGGGGTTTGTTAGTCAGGGGAGAGTCTTGGCATCTCTGAAGAATCAACAAGCCTAATTGTCTTGGGACTTTCTTCATTCGTAAAAATGTCATCAGCTCATTAAGCAATGTCATAAAGAGCCCCAGTCACTCCTTATCACTGTGTGATCTGAAGAGGAGTCTTCTAGCACCAGCTGCAGAAATAAGACCCACCTCCACATAGCACTGAGATTGAAGAAAATCTGGCACTCGAGCAGACAATAAGCTATAAAAGTCACACAAGGCTGCCACAGGAGCAGGGTTTGGGAATACTTCTGTACCCGTGAGTCGATCAGGGGGGCAGAAGGCCAGACAGATTACATTATGTGGACACTGCTCCAGAATGTGGCTGTTTAGTACTGCTTCCTTCACCCAAGAACATGCAGTCCCCAAGTTTGCAGTTGGGAGTTCTTAGCTTATGCTCTTCTAGTAAGCTCATAGTGGTGTGTTGGGGCTTCCCATCTCCAGATAGCACTCAAATGACTGCTGTCATGCTTGACCTGTGCTTATGGTGAGGTAGTGGCAGAACGGATGTGTTGGTTGGAAAGTGGGAAGATGTTTCCCCTTGCACTCTGAATTTCCTTCGTGGAAATCCTTCCTCCCTTCCTGGCTACTAATGGGGGTCAGAGTAACCAGATGTCTACAGCTAGCATCAGTTAGAATGCTAGCAGTAAGTGGGGATGAGTCCCAGCCTCAGGCTCTGTATGTGGCTCTTAGACAGCCCATACTGGTTAGAAGAAAGGACCTGTTGGTGCAATATCCAGTTTCCAACCTGAGCAGCATCAGAAACCCTGGGAGGTGTTTGAGTATGGATCATCCAGGTGTCAATATCTGGCTGGTGTATCCTCTGTAATTTAGGTGTTTCTGAACCAAAGATGGCATCCTTGTAATTAGTTTCAGTAGCTTATTATTAGTAATAGTGGTTTAGTGGCTTTTTCTTCTATGGATCACGCACCTGGGACATTTTCAAGTTCTTCATATGAATTAACTGGGATGGGATAGGGGCTTACAAGTGGTCGAAGTCATCTGAGGTCCCTAAATTTGATCCTCAGTTGTGCTGCATTTTGTCTGCCCATTCATAAAGGTCAGAAGGCTGTAAGGTCCCCTAGACTGCATTTATGCTATAGCATCAGCACGTGATCTCCCTTAAGAGCAACCACCTATAGTGTGGTACAGCAGAGACTGGATCTGTGGCTGTATGGGGTGAAAAGAAGAAGCACTGCATTTCCACTTAGTGTCTTGTCACAGGATCAGCTTTCCACTTTGTCTGATCTTCTCCCTACTATCCTCCTCTCAGAACACGTTTCTATGCTTCATGGAGCTCTTCTTACGACCGGTGAGAACCAGGATACCTTCTCCATCCTCCCCACCACCTCAGTGCTGGGACAGTGAAACCTCTTTTCCTCTGGAGCCTTCCAAGACCTCTAGCCCTGCTCCTCAGCCTGGATGGTTGATGGGGTGGCTGGAGTGCCACAGCCAGACATCTTCCCCGGGTGTCAGAGCAGTTCCTCTGGCCCAGCTTGGCTGTTGCCTCACTGTTTCCATCCAGGAGGAGAGACTGCTAAATCTCTCTTCAAAAAAGAGAAAGAAACCAAGGAAGTCTGGAAGGGAGGGGAGACAAACACATCTGCACCTGGGAAATGTCATGTTTGGTTTTTCAACTCAAAATGGGCAGTGACAGCAGCTCCGTGGGGGTGTAAGTAGGGGGAGCAGTGCAGATTTATAGCTGTGGGTCATGCTTGAGCTGAGCCAAGTATTCTGCCTAGCATCAGTTTTATGAACAAGATGAAATACAGAACCTCAAGTGCAAGAGCCCTGTTAGAGGAGAAACGTGGGGAGAGCAGGAACAGGGAGTGAGTGCATTGTGAGAGGTCACCCTGCCCTTCTCCCTTCTCTGGTCTGGGTCTCTCCTTTCAAGGCTGGACTGGGGCAGGTTGGGGATTGCAATGGCCCAGCATGGCCAGGCCTTAGGAGGTCCTAGGTTTGGTGCCACAGGACCAGAGAAGTCATGCCACTGTAAACCGTGATCAAAGCAGCTGGAGGCTGAAGCAAACAGGAGTCATGAGCTGCCCTCTTTCAAAACAAAATAAAACTCACAGCAATTCCCAGCCCTGCAGGAGGGAGTAATGCTAGACAGAGAACTGAAACCTCTTAGACAACTCCAAATTCAGCACCCTGATGGGCATCAAAATCATCAGCGCAAGGAGACGCTGCAGAGATTGTCACACTGTAGAACTTCAGGACACAAATGGTGCCAGAGTTTCCCTCTCTGACCAGATACCAAGACTGAATCTCTTGTAATTTCAGAAGCTCATATAAAAGATTAAGCAAAATTACCAGAGGCTCCCAGTTCTTACTGAGATAAATGTGGTGCAGACCTTTTTCATAGATGTGGGCGAGCTTGTCACTTCATCACAGTCTGGTACTGAAAGCTGCATTTCAGCTGGGCTTTGACACGCAATTGATGAATGATGCAATGTGTATTGTGACTGTAATGCCTCCAAATTGCCTTCTTTGGCAATGCCTTTTGATGTACCTCTTCAAAGTGCAGCAAATCCTGCCCTTTCCCATGTGAAGCGATGACCAGGAAGGGCTTTGCAAATATGAAGAACGTGCTTCTAGCATTGAAGTTGATTCTCCTTCATCGTAAATCTTTACACTGAGCCAGGTGGTGGTTTTGAACTGATACTTTTGCTGTGGCTCAATTAGACCCTGTGGTGTTGGTGTAGATGTTCTGACGGGGAACTCTGCCTTTTGAGTTAGTCCTAGAGTCTACTTCGGTGTTTAACAGTCTGTGAGTCTATGCAAAAGGCTTCAGCAGGTAGAAGGGATAAGACTTAGCAGGGTCAGGCCAGCGTAGCCAGTGTGGAACCACCCCCTGCTTCTGTATTTCAGTAGCTTGTTCAGAAGGTGGTGTCAGCAGAGCAGTATTTTGGTTCCCCCACCAGTGGCAGTGCTAGTGCTCAAGCATTCACCCTGAAACGGCTCCGAAAGAAACAAATATCTTTGAAATGGGAGAAATTCTGCATGCTGAGCACCTGGACAAAGCACAGGATGGGGGGGGGGTTCCATTGTGATTTAGCCCAAACCAGCAGCTAAGCACCACGCAGCTGCTTGCTCACTTCTCCCCGCACCACAGTGAGTCGGGGAAGAGAATCAGAAACAAGGAAAACTCCTGGTTGAGATAAGAACTGTTTAATAATTGAAATTGAACTCAAAATACAATATAATAATAATTACTATCGTAATGAAAAGGGAGATAATAAAAATAGAGTTAAATAAACACCAAAACAGACAAGTGATGCACAGTGCAATTGCTCACCACCCACTGACCAATGCCCAGGCAGTCCCTGAGCAGTGATTAGAATCTCCCAAACAACTCCCCCTAGTTTATATACTGGGCACGATGTCCTATGGTATGGGATATTCCTTTGGTCAAGTGGATTAAGCTGTCCTGGATGCGTCCCCTCCCAACTTCTTGTGCTCCTCCAGCCTTCTCATTGGCAGGACATAAGAAGCTGAAAAATCCTTGACTCTAGTATGAACACTATGTAGCAACAACTGAAAACATCAGTGTGTTATCAACATTATTTTCACACTAAATCCAAAACACAGCACTGTACCCACTACTAGGAAGAAAATTGACTCTATCCTAGCCGAAACCAGGACAAGTTCCCACGGAAAGCTGAAAGCACCCCCTAAATTATCTACAGCCAAAGCATGGACACCCGTGTGCCACACTGTGGTATGGTCAGGAAGCTGCCATCAGTGTCTAAGAGCTCCCAGTGACTTTTGGGTGTCTTTTTCTCCACTCTGCTACTTGTATTCATTCTTGGGTTGTGTTTGGTGAGGTTGGTATGATTGGCACAATGTGTCTGTGACAAATGGTGAATGTTTCTACCAGAGGAAAGCAATGGTGACAAGTGCAGAAGGAGGCAACCTCATTGGCATTGTTACATGTCAGTCCATAACAGGGTGACAAGGCTGTGGTGTTTCCCACCCCTGCCTGGGCAGAGAGGCCCCATGGCCACATCCTTCCAAGATGTCCTGGCTTCAGTTTGGGTTAATTATCACAAAGAGCTGCTGGCCCAACCCATTGGGAGGGGCCACAGCTGGGATAAACAACCGAGCCAGCCAATGGGATATTCGATACCATACTGAGTCATGCCCCCATATAAGGGAAGGGCTGGCCAAGGGTGCAGGTGTCAACTTGCTTCAGTGTGTGGCTGGAGCAGGGAAAGTTGGTATCTTGGGCACAGGTTTTTATATAGGTTCTCGGTTACCCCCTGTGGGCAGAGCTGAAGCTTCCCTGCAAGTTGTGGCTCATGTGTGAAAGGGCAAGGCTGGGCTCCCCTCTGTGTGGTCTCATTGCAGGGGTCACCCACAGCTGCTCACATGCAGAACTGGAATCTCACTGGGTGAAGTTGTGGGAGGATCTATGTAGTCGTTTGCTGTTAAGCACGTAGTGCTGATGCCATACACTGGGCAAATGAAGGGCACAGAGCGTTGGTTGTTAAGGAGTTAAAAATCATACCAGCTTTGATTCAAAACCAGAAGAAAATGCTGTTATTTGTTTATGGGCTTCTAAGGGGCTTTCTCCATGCTGAATAAAGCTGCTGGCAGAGGTGCTGACAGTTTCTTCTCTGGAGTTAATTGAAGCATCCCCGTTAATCAGAGTGGGAGCTGGGCAGAGCAACGAAGGGAAAATGCCAGCTCTGGGCTACCTGTGCTGCTCCCAGAGTGTCAGGGAGAACCAGAGCAAGGCATCTGAGCAGTGCCCGCTGCCCAAACCACAAAAGGCACAGCTCTCCAGGTGGCTTGCGGAGGTTTTCAGGCCAGCTGAGGGACACGACAGAATGGTTTTGTTTTGCAAGGAAGCCTTAGTCAGAGCTTAGTTCCCTTTAACTTCAGTTTTAGCTTTTACTCTCCATACGGTTGTGGCGTCTTCTCAGCACCACTGTCCTTCTGACTTGATGAGGCCAGCAAGGACCTTCATTCAGAGATTGCTGAAGTGCTCCGGGGCTGGCCAAAGAGGGCAGCAGTGCTCCTCCACCCCAGCCAGGGCAGATGGTAGTGCTCCTCCTGCCCAGCCAGGAGGGACAGTGATGCTCCTCTAGCCGCGCCAGGGTGGGTGACAATGTTTAGTGCTTCTCCAGCCTGTTTCTCCAGGCTTCTCTCCAGCCTGGTACATTGTAATGCTCTTCCAGCCCAGCCAATGTGGGTGGTGATGCTTCTCCAGTCCATGCCAACACAGATGGTGATGTGCCTTCAGTCAGCCAAGGCAGGTGATGATGCTCCTCCAACCTGGCCAACACAAGTGGTGATGCTTCTGTGATGGCTATGGTGAAGGCTCAGGAGCAGCCACTTGTCCTGACCCTGGAGCAGGATTTGAACCTGGTTGTGGGTGGGAGGGTTTCACAGCCGCTGAACCCAGTCAGCAAGGACTGACCTTTGCAGTGAACGGGGCAGGGACAGTATGTACAGCTGGGGACCTGTGGAGCATATTTCTGAGCCTTTGAGTCCTGTTCTCTCCCACTACTTGGAGTGGCACACAGAGATGGATGGATGCTGATGGGGAAGGATGCTCTGTGGGAATATGTGGGACTTCATGAAGAAGTGAATGAATGAAGCTGGTAGGATCTTGATTCAAGTCAAATGAAAGGAGACCATTCCTGCAGCACTGTGGGCAAGCTGTGGAGTTCCACACCCTTGGATGCAGTGGATGATAGAAGGTTTTGTGGCCTCAAGGGGAGACTCTGGGGGAAAAAAGGGTAGGTTTAGATGCCCTCTTGACATCTAAGGCCAGCTTTACTCTCTTGTATTTATGCTGTTAGAAGCCAATTGAGCATTGTTCACACACCTTGGGATTGGGGAAGGGGCTGGCTGGCTCAGCCTTGCTCCTCCAGAGCAAAGCCCAAAGAAGACTGTTAAGCAGAAGGAAGCCATGTCAAAAGGGGGATATAATAGCAGATTACAGGGAGTTCCTGGGGTGGCATTCAGCAGCCCAGTCCTGGTCAGCTCAGGCATTAGCGCAGGAAAACCTAAGCTGCCCCTTCCCCATAACCCTGGCGTTTGTGCAGGCATGGAGTCATTGACAGGTTGTCCTTTTATTCACATGATCAGCGCCCCAGGAATCTTTCCGCAGGCATTTTGATCCCACAGCGTGTCAATGGTGGCCCGGAAAGGGATGGACCCTGTCCTGGGGTGCCCGAGGTCTGGGGGAGCTGAAGGTCTATTCAGAAGAAGAATACCCCAAGCCAGCAGGTGGGACACGGGAACCCTTAATCCTAAATCATTTTTCTTGCTTTTTTTGTTTTGAATTATTATTATTATAGCCAGCAGCGAGGTGTGGGCTCGCCGCCTGGGAGACCGATATTATTCTCCTCCTTTTGTGCATGGTACCATGTTTGAATTGAGAAACAAAGCCAAGCAGCTTGTGCCTCCTGTTGGAAGCCTTCCTATCCCGCTGGGGATCTGGGACCTTTTCATCTCAGCTCATACACTCCATAGGCTTTTGCCTCTTCCCATCTTTAAGTCTTTAGTAAATATCATAAAAGAGAAAATAAAGGCAATCCCCAGGGCTCAGGAGTCTTACCTTCCTTACATTAAAAAGAGAGGGGGAGAAAAGACAAAGCAGAGATTTAACCTCATTTTATCATTTTTCATGCAGACCTTGCAGACTGTGAATAGTATTTGGGTGTATTTTGCAGGCTGGAGGCGCTTTGCAATGGGGTGTCTTTTACTCCTTGTATCTGTACCCAGATTTTAGGGGGATCCAGACCCTGTCATCAGATTCAGACATGAGAAGTCAAGAAAAACAGGCAAATATTTGCCAGGCAAATACCAGAATACCAGCTTGGGTGACCCCAATTCAGCAGAACTGAGGCTGCAGGCAGGGTGGGCAGGGAAATGGGGTGCTCAGTGCCCCTGGAAACCATCTGGAGACATTTCAGCTTCAAACCAGGCACCATAAAACTAACCCACCCATTAGTGGAATGATGGCAGGCAGAGCAGGGGAGGTTGTGTCCCGATGCTGGTGGGAAGGAGGTTACATTGCTGCTAATAAGGGAGCTGTTTAAAAACGTTCAACTTCTTTTAATTTACTGTTTCAAATTGGATGTGAATGTTTGGAGGAATCTCTTCCCTTTCCATGAAGTTTTTGATTATCTGATGGAAGGCAATTCAAAACAGGACAGAAATATTTCCCTTTTTTTTTTTTTTTTTTTTTTTTAAATCCAAACTTTTGGCTTGGTTTTCAAAACCCCAGATGAAACCATTTCAATCTGAAATAAACACAACAATGTTTCTACTACATTTAGATGTTTTTAATTGGAAAAATGAAAATTCCTCTTTCACGAGTCTCCAACAAGAAGGTCACCCCTGTGATGTCTGTCTGAGACACATACACTGTGTGATCAGTTCTAGGTTTGACACCCAGGCAGGTTGGCAAAAACTGTAACTCGACTTCCCAGCTCTGGTTGTGGGCTCTGACAACAACAGCAGTTGCACAATTCCTTGTTATTCTCTATGCAGAGGAACTTCATGGCAGTAGGTTTCTTGGCGCAGATTTTGGGGATGGTGCTTTTACGAATAATGATGTTCACATGTGGTTGTTGTTCATTCTTTACTCTTTAATACTTCATTTTTCTTCGAAGATATTTCCAGGCCAGGTTTTCAGTTACGTTCGTCGGAGATGGAGAAAGAATCTGTCTGCAGAGTAGTTATTGCTCCTGGTTCTGCTGTGCCAGGAGGGTGATGGAGGTGCTGGGTGGCTCCAAGATGACTCAAGGGACTTTTTGAGGGTCTCTTACCCACAATGTCATGTTCCCTCTGCAGAAAACTGCCACCTAAGACATATTCAAAATCCTTTTCAGCAAGTGTCAGCAGGGTGGGGACTGGTCCCCAGCTCCAGGACAATCTAATGAAGGAGATGTAGGGGAGATTAGGGATGGGATGGATGCCAAGAGCCTCTCCTGCTGGCACTGGGGCAGGTGGAGAGATGCAGCAGCTCTCGGAGGTCCCACACCTCACTGATATCCAAGCCTTGAAGTAGGCACAACCCTGAAGCCAAAATTTGTTCATGCAAACAGCTGTATAATTAGGAGCTCACAGAAAAAAATAGTCCATTCCCAAGAAACCCCTGAGGAGCAGAAGGGCTTAAACTCCCCATGACTCCAGTTTTCAGTACCTTGTTCAGCTGGCCTGAGCCCAGGTCTCCACTGGTGCAAATACAACTGGAAAGAAATGAGTTTGCTGCCCTGTCTGCTTAGAAAAGTTGCAAGAAAACACGTCGTGGCTCGTAAGAGCATAGGAGGAAATCAGCACTTGCTCTGTCCTTTTATCTGCCTCCTGCCCCCGTGCGTGATGGACCATCAGCAGCGTTGTTCTGCGGGTGATCTGCAGCATGCAATATTGTTCCTAACAAACGAAGTCGTGGTTGCTTTAACTTAAAAAAAAATTGTGTTTGGTATCGTTGGGTTGATTTAAAGCTTTTCACTCGGGGTGTGTGGGCGGGCAGGGGTTCGTGTGTGCGTGTTTACCAGTCCAGCGAGGATTGTAATTTGAATGGCTTCTCTGAAGGTTTGGATACAGCTCACTAGAGCTCTGCAGGTTCCCCAAGGACTCTAATAATTGGTACATTTGGTTTGCTTTTCCTCATTATTTCCAAGTTTTCCAGCTCTAACGCCAAAGGAGCCTGCATTCTATGTAATTATTACTCAAAACTTTGAAAACATTAAGTAGGAAAAATAGGCCATTTAAACAACTGAGCAGCAAAGTAACAAGTGTGAATTATGGCTCTGCCCTGTGGTTTGACTGTGATGGGTTTGTTCCACCCATGGAGAGATCTTGGAGAAGGGTAGGTTGAGTGGGTTGTTTTGCTTAATCTCTGCTGTCAGAGTTGCAGTCCCTGGAGAACGCAGATCTATAGAGAAATGTGCCTACCCTTTGAAAGGCAGCGCACATGCCCAGCTCCCAGCAAAGGACTTTTGTTCTGCTCTGATTTATACAGTTCTCTAGGGCAGAGAGAAGTGGCTGTCATGGTTGCAAGGATTACTCGCTACTGGAGGGAAGGGTGGACTGTGCAAGAATAATTTGTTCTCTTGATTGGGCATGGAAATCCCACTCCCCCTTTCCTGCTCTCCATCCCCCTGCCCCCCATCCCTCACCCACAAGGGGATGCTGGCTCCCAACATCCTGCACGCTCTGTCTCCAGGCTGGCCAGAGACAGCTCTGCTCCCTGCTGGCCAGGGGGGGTTGGGAATTGCCTGACGTAGGGTGATTCCTTCCCCTCACACTGCCAGGGCCAGTGAATGGTTACCTGGGGACACTCCTGCCCCTTGCTCAGGGCTGAATGGGGGCTGTTGAGTCCTAGCATCTCACCCAGAGCAGCAGAGAATGGCTCCTGCAGGCAGCACCACATCGACCCCCCTTAGACACCTGCCAAAGGGTCATGAGCACCACCCTGGAGGTGCTGCTTCTCCCCTGGCACTCTGAAAGGGAATTTGGTGTGCCTAGCTCAGACGTAACCCGCACAGCTACCGAAACACAGCCTATGAGGTGTGTGGGCTTTCAGCACTTGCACTTTGTGCAGACTCTCCCTGATGAGCATCTTCTAAATATACATTTGGTGGCCAGCACAGTGTGGTCTAACTCGGGCTGAGGTTTCTAAGTGCTCCGTAAATGCAAGGAAAGCCTGAAGTCTGTTCCTCGTGTAGGGATGTCCCAGGGGGCTCCTGGAGGAACTGAGCCCCTGTGGCTATGGTGGTGAGCCTGTGTCCACCCTGTAGAGCGGAGAAGCCTCAGAGGATTCAGTTTATCCATTCCAGGGTCACTTGCCAACAACGGCAACTCACTCCTTCCAGTGAAGGACATGACTTCACTTATCTGCTCCCATGATTTTTCTGCGTGTTTGTTTTGTTTTCATCCTCTGAGGGGGATGGGGAGGGTGGTGCCTCCACATGCACAGAGCCGGCCACCTCTGAACCCCAGCACCAGAAGCCCTTTTCATGCTCTATAAATTTTACTGGCAAATCTGTTTCGCTTGGGGTTTTGGTAAATTTTTTTTCCCTCCCCCAGTAACGCACCATGAAAAGGCTCATTAAAAAGTGAGCTCCTCATTCTGATTAATCCTTCCAGGCAGGCAGAGGTGACACATGCTAATGACATTTCCAGCCGGGCTTGTCCCCTGAGATGCCTGCTGCTATTGCAGGCTGAGTACCGCGTGTTGGATGCCGGAAAGGTTGCTCTTGGCTGTAGCATTCGTTTGTAGTGGAGAAATGCCTGCGGGAGCCAGGCAATTGCTGTCTCTCCAGCAGGCCTAGGAGACTTTGTTCTCCAGATGCATCTCATGGACTGTCCTCCTGCAGACATAGGCTGTTCCCGGCCTCCGGAAGGGCTCGGGAAGATGAGGAATGGACATCCCTGGCACCCGCACAGATCCACGCAGCACGTACTGAGCTGCTGACTGAGGACTTCTCCAAGGCACTGGAGCGCCTGTCTACACCAGGTTGTTTTGTTAACCTCAGACTGCTGCTTGGCCCCTGCCAAAGCTCTGATGTTCTTGGAAAACACTGGGCTAATGAGACGCCTTTCCAAAACAACAGCTGACTTAATGAACCGGCCGGACATTAGCTTAGCAGGCACTGATCCCCAGCAAACAGGAGCAAGATGGATCTCCTTGGATCCCACATCATTCCCTCTCTCCATCACTGCTTGGGTTTGTGATGGGGAGGTCTATACCTTACCCCAAACCTTTCTCCGCTATTTTCCTTACAAGCCAAATCCCACTTCTTGTGAAGGTCTCGGGCTGCAGGTCCAGATTAGATGTTGTGAGAACCCAAAATTAAAATCTTATTCTGCCACTTCCTGATGGAAACCAACATCCCTGTCCAGCTGGAGAAAGGAACAACCAGGGATGTTCCCAGTCTGGTTGAGGGATACACCTGTGGCCACCCAGGCTGTGTTGGTTGGAGGGCAGAGGCTGCTCAGGAGATGCTGAACAGCCTGAGCTGTACTGACATTTCTCTGTTTGGACGCAGCTCCAGTGACACAAGGCAGAGAACTGTCAGAAGAAAGCTCTCGCATCCTGCCAGCTTCCCTTGCCTTTAGCAAACATCCAGACCTTAATGCACAGAATGTTTCACGTAAACCTTGACATGTACCAGCAAGATGTACCCAGCACTAACTCCAAACAGCTTTGCTTTTCTCGGAGGGTCTTGACCATTGTGGCCAAGAAACATAAGGGCTCTGTAATGTTTTGTTGGGCCAGGAATAAAGTGAATTTGCTGAAAGAAGGTTACCACGTTATATAAGTAAGAAAAGGGGAGTTGTATTTGGACTGGCACAGGGTGGTTGTTTTCACTTAAACAGAGCTATGCACAGAACATAGCTCACGGCTGCTTCTTCGGTGAGGTCTTGTTCATTTTGGCCTGAGCAGCTCTGGGTCAGGGAGACAGCAGCTCTAGGTCAGGGAGACAGAGCTGTGGTCCATCCACAGGGGAGGTAGGAGAATGGAAGAGATGCAAAGGGCAGGACAGAGCCGTTCATGTTGCTGGAGCTGGAAACTCATCTGGCATGAGCAGGCACAGCCCCTTGTTGACTCCTGAGCTGCCAGTGCAGAGTCCCTCTGGAGCTGGTGCAAGGCACTCCCAGCCAGCATTGAGTCCTGAAGCTGTCCTGGTCTTCTCCCTCCCTGCCCCAGTCACTCCCAGCTTGGTAACTCAAAGGATCTCTTGCAGACAAGCCAAGCTGGAGAATTCCCAGCATTGCCCTGTTGTAAGTTTGAGTCAAATTCAGGTTGCAGCACAAAGAGGATTCTCTGGAGCCGATTTTACTACATCAGGGACTTTTATCAGTTGGAGGTGTTGGAAATAAGTAGGACCCGGACATGGAGGTGGCAGAGCATCCCTGGCTTGGCTGCTGAGCACAGTGAATCTGTCTGAGTAAGGTCGGGTGAACAGGTGGGGGGGGGTCACACTGCCCAGCGTTGGGGATAGCAAGAAGGGGTTACCCCTAATACAGCAACATGCTAGAAGGGTGCATATAGATCTTTTTTGTCTGCCACACTGAGGAGTTTCTGCCCAAGCAGGGCAGCTGGATGCAGCAGGAGCTGGGTTTGGTGAGTGTGTGGCCACCTCCATACTCAGCATTACCTTTCCACAAGGCAGCCAACATGCAGCTCTTGGGGCTGGGGCTCAGCTCTGCCTGTTCTGTCTCTGCATCCTATGCCCACACTGGGAGCAGTGCAGCCTCTCAGCCTCCAGGCAGCAGTTGAGAGGCCCTTGGTCATGTCAGGGGTCTTGGGAAGGTGCGGAGCAGTGGACCCACAAACCAGATCAACCAGCCAAGGATTATTGAGTTCGCTGTCTAAAATCTTTGTAGAAAACCTGACCTGAAGAAATGAGGTGTAAATGTGATGCTTGGCATAGGAGATACATTGCACTTGCTGCTGAGTGAACTATGTCAAAAGGAAGGTTCACCATTTACCTTGAAACTGCAGAGACCCACTGCCTCGGCAGGTCAGTCAAGATCAGAGCTACATACCAATGTCTTTCAGATGAAGCCTACAAGATGTCTTCTGTTTATAGCCAAGGAGATGCACTACTGTTCTATTGGGAGCTTTTATAGTTAAATGGGGAACGTAACTGAGGCTGGAGAAAAAAGATCAGATTGAATTTTGCAAAAAAAAAAAGGGTGAAAAGCATCAGTTGTAGGAGGGGATGGAACAGGAGACTTTTTTCCTTGATGTAGTTGAAGAAGGGTGGCAAGAGGACTGGCAGCTCTGCAGACAAACCCCCCAGGGCCATGGGAGGAGATGGTCTGGTGGGTCTTTCTTGCCTCTTCCTTTGGGGTCCTGGCACCATGAGATGTGAGATCTCTGCCTGCTTTATCTTGGGTGGCTGAAACAGCCCATGTTAAAAGGGGATGAACATAATACAATAGAGTTCGACTTTGTTTCTGAGCCGTTCCCTTCATTCAGAAGGATTACAGGCACTTTTCAGCCTGTTACCACCTGGAGAGGCAAATACAAGGGAGCGCTGGTTCAAATAGACTACCCACTGAGCAGCCTTAGTTCTGCCAGAGCCAAAGTTGCGGAAGGTTAAAAATGATCCAGGCAGGTTCCAGGCTGAACAATTGCCCAGAGCAGGGGGATGTGTTGGGTACACGGGGATGCTGGCCAGAGCCGCCTGGGTTTGTAACAAAGATTTTTGAGTTGTCAGCTGCAGATAGTCAAGGGGGCAACTCGCTGTGGCAAGACCCGGGGTGGAAAGTAGGCATGAAACAGAGCTTAAGGACCCTCCAAAGGAAACCATCTCTTGGATGTTTTAAGGAAAAGAGAATTGCATGAGGAATAGGGTTGAAGGTGATGGTGCTGAGTTAAAGACCTGTATGGCCGGGGGAAAAATAACCTTACAAGGTGGGATGGAGTCATCCCAAGCACCTTGTTGCAAGGGGGGCAGGCATTGCTCCTCAGTTCCCTGTGTTGCTGGAGCCAACACAGAGAGCATCCCAAAGGGCTATCATAGGGTGAAAACTTGAAACCCCCTCTCATAGACCAGCTGAGCATCCCAGATCCATGACCATCCTTCTCATCTCCAGACATCCTACAAGCAATGATTTTTCCATCCAGGTGGAGTCCCTGAGCTTCAGTTTGAATAATGTTTATTTGAGGCAGTTTTGCTTGGAAGAATAGGCTTTTTGGTTTATTAAAAATGTGAGCTGAGTGTCAGCAAATACAAAAGTTGTGTTCAAGGATTTATTGTTGATGAAGTCTCCCTAGAAGCATGCACCATAATGGCTGCAGGGTGATATACTTGCAAAGTCCTTGCATCTCTGCTGCCGAGGGCAGATGAAACAGGAAGCAGGACAAGCAACACCACCAGCTATCCCCGGGCTGATGCTCCTTAGTCCTCAAACCCTTCAAAGGGCTCCCAAAGAAAGAGTCTTGTTTGAGGCAATGCCTATTGCTCGAGGCTTGTGTTGAGCAAGTGATGATGGAGGGAGGCTCATCGTCCCCTCTTTAGCCGGGCTGTGCAGGCAGTGGTTTCACAGTCCCGGGGGCATTTCTCCTGCCCACACGCTGCTGGCCACAGCCACACAGTGAATGGATCCAGGACTAGAACCAGTGATAAATGACCCAGTAGAATTTTTTTTTTTAAAAAGTGATCAAAATCTTTTTTCTCAGCCGGGATGCTCTCCATACAGTTGTTCAAACAGAGGGAAGAGGACCTGTTTGTGTCCATGCTGCTGCTGAAGAAATACTCTCCATCACCCAGGAAGGCATCAGGGGCATGGGCAGGACTTCCACTTGGTCTCTGGTGTGCCATGGGGGTGTCTATCCCCAGGACACTCAGGGCACTCCAGCCCCTCTGCCTACAGTGCCAGCATTGTGCTGGCACCAATGGTCTGTTCCATCTGCAAGAGCAGCTCCTGGTATGAGTGGTGTGGCTGGAGAGGTCTGCTGTGGGCCTTCAATTTTCATCCAGGGAAAACTGTGCCCCAGATACCAGCAGTTTGGAATCCTGCCCAAGTGGCAGCCAGCAGTGAGTCGCTGTGCTGCAGCACTCCCTGCCACCCACTGCTGGTCCCCGGGCAGAAACATGCCCCATCTGAAGTCCCATTTGAAACACCATTTGAAAAACTCAGATTTTATGTCTCCCCTTCTCTGGCAAATGCAGCTCCAATGCCCCTGCGCGTGCTGCCAGCTCCAGTGCTGTGTGACGGTCAGAGGGAGGGGGGAGCATCCTAGGAAGGGCTGGAAGTGTGATGAGATTGAGCTGTACCCAGAGCCCAGCTGATGGCACCAGTTCAGCTCTCACCCACAGACGTCTCAGTGCGAGGCTGCACCAGATACTCTGATTTCAGATTACAAGTGTCAGTTTAGTTTAGCTTGTCAACAAAAGCAATAAATAAATCCCTCTCACTTGCACTCCCCGAAATGGTGCAGCTGGAACAAATCTGTTTTGCTGCTTTCAAAGGAAGAAGAGTTTTCTCCCTCTGGGGGAACGTGCTTGGCCATAGGTGAAGAACACTTGAGTTCCATGTGGTGGGACATCAGAGACAGCTTTAGGCAGACTGTCCAAGACTGGTTTTAAAAGACGCGGTATTTGTCCTGGTGAAGGTAAGTTTGTTTTTCTGCCTGTGGTTGAAGGTTCCCAGGTCTTTCAGGTGAAAACACGTCTGTTTTCCTAGTGGAGTAAGGAACCATCCCACTGTTGACTGCCAGGACCTCAGTTCAACACCCTGCATAGCAGCCAGAAGATGCTAAGGGCCAAATTCAAGCCCATAAGAACTTCAAAGAACTTCAAAGGACTTCAATCACTAATGCAGGGCTGGCACCCATGTCCCCTTTGCATCCCAGCCTCTCCTTGCTGTACCACCCTCGCTAGGCTGGCATTTGCTCCTGACTGCTCCTGCTCCTCTGGGTCTGACAACAAGGTAGTGCTGGGATGGGTGTCACAGGTTTATTTTCCTCATCTCAACCCTGGAGTCCCTGTTCTTGTGGTTTTCAAAGACATTGTTTCCTAATGTAGGAAGATCCCTTTAGGCCCTGAGTGTTCCCTGACATCAGTCTGAGCACAGCTCATCCCCTTGGTTTACAAACATCTGGGTTCCTAGGAAATGCGGGGTATTCCTGACGGTACTCTGCTGTCTGTTAACGCTTAGGAAATTATGTTTATTTCCTGCTGTGGGGATCAAGCTTCAGCTCAGGGTTATTTCCAGGGCTGTGGTGAGCTTTGTGCCAGAGATGCAAACCATGGCAAACAAGTACTTAAAAGCCTTGTGTTCAGCAATGGGCAAACCACAGACACTTCAGAGGTTTGGCTTGGGATACTGGTTTCCCAGAGGAAGGCAAGAGGACTGGTGTGCACTGGAGCACCCTGAGCTGCTCTGGGGCTGGGGATGGGGTGGGGATGGTCACCCTGCTTGACTCGAAGGCTGTGGCCAGTGGGGAGGTACCTGACCCAGGTGGGACAGCAGCACCCGTCACTCCTGGGGACACAACTGGGCTTCCCCACGGAGATGGCTGGTGGTCCATATAGCAGCTGGCCTGGAAAACCAGCCAAAAAAACTTCTGTGGGAAGGATTTTGCACATCAGTCCCTGCGGCAGTCAGGCTTTTTGGAGCTAATATGTGTCTGGGTCTCCCTGAGACCTCCGGGTTTGTTTTAAGGTTAGCAAATACAGAGGCAGACGTTTGCTCCAGGCAGCCCTAGCTTATCTGGCTGGGGTGGGTTTCAGGTGGTCATCTCTGGTTCAGAGGGATCTCACATCCCAGGGTGTAGCTGTGTGGCCCCGCATGCCTGGGGAAGGTAGCTGAGAGTGGGCGAGCGCTTGTGGCTCGGGCCAAGCTAGGAACTGCAAAAACTTTTCTGTCCGGAGGTGGGCTTGAGCTCAAGCTTGTTTCCTTTTTCTTGCCAAAGCATCTGCTGTCCTGCACACTTCACTTCCCCTCTTTGTTCCAGGATTTCAAGCCATAGAAACGTTTTATCTGATCCCCCACCCCAGAAGTCCCTTTAGTTTGCTTGATTTCCCTCCTCTGGTTGTCTTGAGGTGACCTTGGCTCTGCAGTGCTCTGTCACAGCTGAAAACCAAACTGCTGCATTTCACAAATGCCCAGATGGGTATTTCCAATGACGTAACAGGAAAAATATCATTTCTTTGCAACTCAACCGTGCTCAGTCATGCTCACATGACTTTGTAGGCAGCTCCGGCTGGTCCCAAGATGCTTTAGTCTATCTATAATTTGGCTGAAAAATGCCCCCTGGCCAGGTTGAGATCTCACAGTCTTGGGGCTGGTGGGTCTGGGTCCTGTGGCAATCGCTGTGGTCCGGCTGTGCAGGAACGAAAATTTGAAGATTGGGCTGTAACAGGTCTGAATGTGCAATGCCCAGTGAGGAGCCTGTTAACCAGGAGCACTTGCGAAGCTGCTGGGGATGAGCAAAGTCTGGCTGCTTCAGCATTGTGGCAGATTTTTTACCTAGCCAAGGGCAGGACCAGATGTACCACCATGGAAGATGGCTGTGGGATGCATCATCTTGCCCATACCCAGCCAACTGGTGCTGTGATGGCCACGTTACCATTACATGGTGCTTTCTGTTGAAGTCAGGGGTGGAAATGGAAGACAACCTCAAAATACCCACTTCCAGGGGCAGACCTGGGGTTAGGTGCTGGTCTCCATCTGCACTAGTACATTAAACCTCTGTCATTGTGTAGCCTTGGGCTCTGAGTGACACAGCTTGCTGCATAGTGAGGGACACATCCACCCTTGAGGGGTGGCACTGGAGGTATTCAAGCTCCCCTGCTCTTTGTCACCCCACCATAAACTCTCCTCCCTCTGCATGGTTCATCAGAAAGACTTCTGGGAGGTCTCTCCTCTTGCTTATGCCACATACAGTTGTCTTAGGCCATGAGGAGCCCATCACCAACTGCAGACCCTAACTGCTCCATGGGAGCTTTGGGACAAAAGACAAGGAGGGATGTCCTCATGGACAGAGACTCTGGGGGAAAAGGGAGTGGCTGAAGTTAGAAATGCCAGAGAAATCACTGACACTGCAGCACCACAGCCTCATGCCCTGGGGTCAGCTCCCAAGTCACTCGGCATCCTCAGCCCCCAGCAAAGCCAAGGCAGTTCCCATCTGCCAGGATCAGGCCCTTCACTGACTTTGTATTGTTATGGAAAGCCTCTTGCCAGGACCAGTGAAATCATTCAGACTCTTTTTGTGGCCGTGCTGGAATGCAGTAACCAGGAGTTGTTTTGAGGTCAGAAAGGAATAAGTCTTCTGCAGACAATTGATGTTGTTAAAAAAAACATCCATGAGAGAGAGGAGTGGGGCAGGGAGGTCCTCTTTCCTGTTTGGGAAAGTTTCTCACTGCATCCATCAAGTAAAAGAATTCTGTATAAAAAAAATTAATTAAAAAAAAAGGTTGCTGGGGTACACGTGCCTGAAAATGAACCACAGCAGGATCAGAGATTTGTCTCAGAGCAGAATCCAAGACTCAAAAGCGGAGGCCAGATTAAAATACAGCCGGTTGCTGTAACTGGAGGAAATGCAGTTTCCTTAAAAGAAATGCAATCTCCTGTCTGCAACACTTGGGCAAAATTCATGAACTTCAGCTGAAGCCCGGAGCAGGTCTCCCACTGAGACAGATTTGGTCTCTGTCTAGCACAGCAGCTGGGATTGCAGGAAAGCAGGGATTGCTTCAAAAAAGGAAGAACACTTCCCCCACCTCTGCCCCAAAATGAAGGGATTAGGGCTGTCACCCTGCCTTCCACATCGTTAATCTTCCAGCCTGGAGCAAGTGGCTTTTCCAACCCCATCCGACAGCAGTACAATGTTATCCCAGGTGTGACCTGAGAAGCAGCCTCCTCACGTGGCACCGTCACACTGCAGCCATCCTCTTGCTGTGAGAGCTAAACCTGGCTCTCTGCACTGTTAGCACAACGTGGTGGTCTCTGGCACAGGACTGGTCTGCATCAGTTTTCCAAGAGTTTCCAGACGAATGCGGGGTCATACATCCAGAGACCCTTCCTACAGGGCACTTGTGATGGAGAGGAGAGAGGAGGCAGGACAGCCTGGACATGAGCTGAAGAGTGTCTCTGATGGGTTAGATTTAAGCAAGAGGTATAATTTCAGGATATTTTTGGATGGGAATATGTTCATGGCTGGCTTCAGTATTTATGAGGACGTGGTTCAATTCCTGTGCCCAGGCTGCTCCATGTCCCCGTAAGCACCTGATTATGCTCCCTCCTTGCTGTCACCACAGGGATGGTCATGACCAGGCTCAGATCCAGGACAGAACGGAGCCCTCTTTCGAAGTGGTGAGACAGGCAATTTTAGGGCCAAAATGGCCCACCCCTTGGCTTGAGTGGAACAAGCCCATCTCAGAGCATCCTCTTTGACATGGCCAGCATTGCCACTCAGCCTGCAGCTCCCCCAGGATGTCTACACATCTGCAGTCCTCATTTGAAATCATCCAGACCTGCAGACTGTGCCAGGGGCGGTCTGAGCTGTGGAGCTAATTGCCCATGATAAGCTAATTAAAGGGTTCTGATAAAATCTGCTTGGCAGGAGCATGTGGTGTCCCCAGCCTCCCCCAGGGCAAAGGAGAAGGTGGCTGCTGGGACAACCAGGACTCCATTTAGACCCCCTGTGCTGACCTCACTCCTCCTCCTCCTCCTCTGCCCTCAAGAGGCTGTCAACACCTTTGCTTGGGTCTGAGCTTATTCGTTGCTTAGTCCCTTCTCTATCCTGGTGTGGTTTTTGGCAGTGACCTGGGGGTTATGGATGCGAGTGCTGGATGCTGGCAGGGTCTTCACAGCAGTAGTCTAGTGAAGAAAATTACAGGTGATGTGAAGTTAGGAAAGGGAGGACCCCAACATCCTCCTCCTACAACCAGGGAAGCCACCCTTGGGCACATCCATTCGTTCCCACAGCTGAAAACAGCTTTTGCTGCCCCAAAGCACGTGCAGCCTTGTGTGTTTGGGCATTCATGTCAAGCTCTTCTCCAAAGACCTGTCCAGTTGCTCTGATCGCTGTCACATATGGGGATTAACCATCCTCTTCAAACAGTTCTTGTCTTTCCTGGCCCCCCTGCCTGGGTGACAGGAGCAGCAAAGGCCAGCCTGGCCAAGGCAGTGTCCCAGGGCTGCGGTATTTGTGAGAAGTTCACCCCAGCAGAAAAGCTGGGAAATTCCTGTGTTTGACTTGCTTTGATCTGCATTAAATCCCTCAGAGAGAAACAGAGGAATAGCCCCAGGAAGGCTGGGGCTGTGTGTTTTGACTTTACACCATCAAAGTTTGCCCTAAGCGACCCTTAAAAGCCTGCAGGTAGCTGCAAGTTCTGGGTGGGGCAGTGAAGTTCTGTTGCATTTCCAGGTGCATCGTCTTTGCCTGAGGGTAGGGTCAGATTTGATGGCTTTGCTTCAGGATTAAGTAGATGTCTGCCTGCTTCATCCTTGGTGATGCTGTGTCAGTGGCACCACTCCTAGCCCCACACCACCTCAGGACTGGGCTAAGCCGGACAGAGATGGGAGCTAAACATCCTTCATGGGGTGCTGGTGCTGGCAGAGTGTGTCCATACCCACCCATTCCCCTTTTCCTGCATCACCAAGCATTTTTGCCAGCCATACCCTCAGGACTATGCTCAAGCAGTGGCTTAAGACAGAGGAAACTTGGCTCGAATTGCCCAATATCTTATATTGCCCAATAGCTCATGTCACCCCAAAGATATTTTCAGCTCATCAATTCTTTCTATAAGGGCCCTAATACCTCTATAATCCCACACTATCACATCTCCATGTCTTGGTTTCACCATTTATAAAAGTGGGTAACATCTGCTTGTGAGGATGAGCACATGCAGACCATGAAACTCCTTTAGATGCTGACATCTAAGGAGCACCAGGGCTGTTGAACAATCAGGTAATAGCCCATCACTTACAGCAACCCAGACCCATCTCTGGGGTGAGCTTCCAGACAGTGCAGACTATCGCGAAGCAAAGCAGACAGAAGGAAAAGTAACATATCCCACGGCAAGCAGAGGGAAAGTTGAGAAGGTGGAATGCTGTGTTCCAGATGGACACGTGAGCAGGACACCCAGGCTGACAGCTGCTTGCGGGCAGAGGGTGTGATACGACCTCTTACTATTCACAGGTGCCAGGGTCTTGATGTTAAACACTGCAGGACAATGCAGGACGGTCCCATTCACATGTGGGATTGCAGGGTCTGTGATCACAGCCTCTGCCTTCCGCAGAGACCTCTTTGGCAGGCAGAGGATGCCGTGCTCACCCGTGTCGGCCACCCACCCTCCCTGACCTGCTCAATCCCAGGCTGCAATCAACATTTTTGGCCGGAGCCTGTTACAGAAAACCATTAACAGTAGCACTGCTTCCCTGATAAGGTGGGATAAGTCTGTCAGATTTTGATAAAACCCCAATCTCCAGAAAAACAAACTACACCAGTGCCTTGCAGGGGAGCCCTGGGACTGCCCAGCCTGGCCGGGGAGCACTGAGCAGAAAGCCACTGTCCTGCAGCAGTGGGGGTAGCAGGGCAGACAAGTTTGTCCCAACACCTTCATGAAATACTTTCATGTCCTTGCTGTTGATAGCACCAATTGGGAGGTCAGGCACATACGCTGGAGTTTTCCTTCTTTCTCAGATCCCCTGATAATGTCTCGGTGATAAGATAGCTCTGTTTACTCGTACTCAGCCGTGGTCACAAAGGAGAGCTCTGTCCACAGCCCCAGTGGTCCGAATATTGCTGAGCAAACACAGGCGTTCCAGCTCTTCACACCTGCATGGCCTTTTGAAAGCCAGCCCGGAGCCGGAGCCGGAGCTGGCACAGGTTCCAAGTTAATGTGGGATGGGTGGTGGATGCCCCATCAACCACTGGGATTCATACTGGGGTCTGTGCGGTTGCAGCTCTACCTCAGGTTTTGGAAGACTTGGAAGCAGAATCAAAATCCTTTTGTATTGGTTTCCCAGCTGGAGTTCAATGTTTATAACTCATGTAATGTCTTTCTGTGGATCCACAGACAATTCTGGCTCTTGTTACCCAGAGCTGTCAGCCTTTCCCACCACAAAACCCTCCCAGGGCTCCTCTGAGATACGTGCCCACTTCCAGAAAGGGAAACCGAGGCACAGCAGTGTTAGGTGGCTTGGCCAGGGTTACACTGGGTTCAGTAGCAGAGCCATGGCAGGACCTTCTCCGCTTCTCGTAGAGTTTGTTAGTGTGCCAGAGTGCAGGGAAGGGAATGGCGCATCTGTGTTTGTCATCAGCTGTGATGGCCTAGGGAAGTGTGCACCCATGCACCAGCAGAACATGCCTTGGGAGAGGCAGTGGTGGGCAGAGGTGGGCTTGGAAGAGGGGAGAGATGACTCTGCTGGTTGCCTTGGCATGGACAGCTACTGATTTTTGGGATGCTTGTAGAACAGGAACAAGGGCAGAGCAGAGGGAGAAACCACATATGCCAGTGATCAGCTCCTCACCTTTCTCCAGCCATGTGTGAAGGGATGGCTGTCCCCTGTTTTCATAGCCATTGTGCAATTAATTTCACAGGGATTAATTTACAGCAATCTACTTGCTTTTTATTAGCATAATGGGGAGGTGTTGAGTTGGTGCCTAGCCTCAAGCTCCTGGAATGCTGTTTCCCATGTACCAGGGTCAGCAGAGCACTTTGTAGATTTTCTGGGGCTCGAGCCATTTTCAGGGTTGTTCTCTGGTGAATTGAACCAGCCCAAAGTGATTGGGGAACCTCATCGTTACAAAAATAAAGAAACACCCGACACACAGGGAAGATCAAGACTTATTTTGGATCAGTGGTGCTTGGTGTCTGCTTTTGAAGATACTGGTTCTTCACTGCACAACAGCTGATGCAAGAAACCAGCCCTACAAAGCACTCACCTATTTTGAAATCCATTAATTAATATAACAGTGTTGGAAAACATTTTCAAAAAATGAGTGACTCTCAGCCTTGGCTCTGGAAGCTTAGAGGGGCTCAAGGCTTTGGTCTCTTAGCTGGACCTGTTTGTCCTTTTTGACACAGCCAGGGCTTTGCATTCGGTGATGCCATGGGCAGAGGTGAGTTTTTCTGCCCTTCCAGGGCTGGCCTCTATGCTGGGCTGGGAAGCAGGACTGTGCTGGGAGCATCTGCTCACCAGGGAAAGAGCCACCGAGCAAAAGGCGCTGAGTCCAGGCTGTGTTGCACGGAGCAGGGACAGCCCACATGGCCGGGTTCTCCGCGGCAGCGCAGATGCTCGGCCCCGCTCTGCTGGGTGGAAACGAACGTGCTGAGCTGCCAACTGTTCCCCTGAGCCAGCTCAGCCACGGAGAGAAACCAAAACCCTTCCCGAGAGCCGTCATCTGTCAAGCTTGTGTTACTGTCTGGCACGTCAAGTGGCCAAGCTGAGGTTTGTAATTCATGGAGAAGAGGAGGAGGTCCAAAGCCACCCCGTGCTCCGTCTCCCAGAATGAAATGAGGGCTGAAGCAGCATCTGCAGCACAGGCAGGACCATCTCCTAAACAGACCCACAATATGGGACAAAACGGAGAGGACCATCCCCTTGGCGAGTTCCTCTTCCTGGGGCTTTTGTCCACACTGTTAAGCGCGCAACTCTCTGGGTCACTCATGGGAGCTGCCTGTAGAGTTGCTCCAAGAAAGATTATGTCTTCTGGGCAGAGATGCTCTTTTCGTTGCTGACACAGGGGTTTGGGAATCTGGGGCGGGGTGTAAATACACATCTGCAACCACCAGCACTGCCTGGTTGAAGAGGTGATGTGATCCTGGCAGAGAGGAGGGAAGGAAGACAGCATCAAATGGATGGCCAGGGAAGGTCAAAAGGGTCATTCAAAGGAGAAAGCGGTGCCGACTCAGCCTCCCAAGGGAAGTCTGCCAGAGCTGTTCTTCAGAGACCTGTGTTTCTGATACAGCAACACAGGAATCAGAGCTCGGTGTCACCTCAGAAGGGGTGCTGCTGGGTTTTGGGGGGAGATGACCAGCAACGGGTTCTGCACAGCTTTGTAACGGGCTCTGACAACAGCCTGTAGCTACCAGACACACTTCGGTAGCGGGTCTATCTGGGGCTGGTTTAACAAGTCCCCTGGCCCGGCTCCAGATGAGATTGGGAAATGATCTAGGGTTAAAAAAACACAACACGTTCCTGAACATGCTTTGTTTGTTTTTAAACTAGAGCCCAGCACAGCCCGACCTCACAGGCAGTTGAATGAGAACAACCGGAAAGGCAGAGACTGGGCACATGAGTGGCATCATTTTAAGCTGGATCTGCCCTAGAGGAATCACAGCATGAGCTGGTTTTAAACTGCTTTGCATTGCTTTCACCCCTCGGCTGCTGGGGAACCATGGCCAAGTTCCCTGGCTCCTCGGGGCAGCAATGGAAGCAGAGCTAAGGCTGCTTGTTTCCCCGGACCTTTTAGGCTGAGCAGCTTTAATATGGATTTTAAAACCTTCTGCCCTGTTGCTGGGTTTAGTTGCATTATCAGGCCTTTTGCATTCTGAGTAACCTTTGCTTTGAATGTGCAAATTCTTTCAATATCCATTTCTGCTGCAACATTAACCCTCAAGTGACTTTTCTGCATCAGAAAAGTAGGAAAACTTACAGGAAAATGTCTTGGGCTCGGGCAGTGGTGGTCTGTGCACTGGGTGAGCTGGCTTCTGCCCCTTGCTCTGGGCTGGAGCATCACTTTGAGGTTTGCAGTGCTCAGATCCCTGTCACCACGTGCCCTTCTTCTGAGCTGACGAGCTCTGGTTTTACAGAGACAGAAAAGTATTGATGAGTCCGAGCACTTTGGGACTGGGATGCTGATTTTGGCACCTTGAAAAGCATCCACTCATCCTGCAGCAGGTAATAACTGCCCAGTGAGGTCAGCAGGCTGTACAGGTAGGAGGTAAGCACCATGGCACGGGTTAGAGAAAGGAGAAAGGTCTTCTTGCGAAGTACCACACCCCCCACAGCAACCGGAGGAAAGCTGCTGCTGAGATCTGTACCAGATAAGAGAGAAACCACAAGGCCAGAGTCTAAGTGGATAAATTGTTCCCAAGTGGATTTCCCTGGACTCTAAATAAACATTGATACTTAACGAGCACCTCAGAGATGGGCTGGGGTGGGCAGAACGGGCACTGGGGTCTTGCTCTGATAACCCCATAGTTTGTCAGGTGAGCTCTGCTGTTGGTTCCTGCCTTTGGATGGCATCTGGATGATCATGGGATGCAAACAATTCATTTCAAAACATTTACAACCTCAGGAGGCTGGATTTGGATGGTGCAATTAAATAAAGAGAGCTGATGACAGCTTGATATCATCTCCCAGACTAAAATAGAGTTTACTTCTTGACTTTTCCTTTCTCAAAAAAAAAAAAATAATTTTTTTCAGGCTTACGCTTATCTACAAAATTCCTGCACAATGCCTGATTTGCAGAGAAAAACTCCTGGTCAAATCCCACAGCTACTGAGGAAAATGAGGTCTTGGTAGATCACCTAGAATGTGCATGGAAATGCCATCACTACGCTGGCTGCACTGGGACCTGAATGCAGGTGCAGTGTGCCAGCAGCTGCAGTGCAGCACAGGAGAGCCTGGAACACTCTGCACATTCCCAGCCAGAGATCATCCCCCAGGTGATGTCCATCAGGAGCTCTCACCACATGCCTAAGAGATGGTTCCTCCAGTCCTTGTTGAGGCAGACTCAGGATCATAGAATCATAGATAGAATCATAGAATCATTTGGTTGGAAGACACCTTTAAGATCATAGAGTCCGACCATTAACCCAGCACTGCCAGGGCACCACTAAACCATGTCCCTCAGCACCACATCTGCACGGCTTTGAAACCCCTCTAGGGATGGGGACTGCCCTTCTGGGCAGCCTGGGCCAGGCCTGGGCAACCCTTGTGGGGAAGAAATTGTTCCTCAGGTCCAACCTAAATCTCCCCTCGTGCAGCTTGAGTCTGTTTCTTCTTATCCAATCACTCGTTCCTTGGCACAAGAGCCCTGACCCCACCTGGCTCAAACCTCCTGTCAGGGAATTGTCAAGAGTGAGGTCTCCCCTCAGCCTCCTTTTCTCCAGGCTGAACAACCCCAGGTCCCTCAGCTTCTCCTCACCAGACTTGTGCTCTAGACCCTTCCCCAGCTCTGTTGCCCTTCTCTGGACACACTCCAGCCCTTCAATGTCCTTCTTGGAGTGAGGGATCCAAAACTGTACCCAGAATTCAAGGTGTGGTCTCACCAGTGCCCAGTCCAGAGGGACAGTCCCTGTCCTGGTCCTACTGGCCACACTGGTTCTGATTGAAGCCAGGATGCTGGTGGCCTTCTTGTCCACCTGGGCACTCACTGTCTCATCTTAAACTAGCTGTTGAGCAACACCCACAAGGTCCTTTTCCACCAGGCACTTTCCAACCACTCTGCCCCCACCCTGTAGCATAGCAGGGAGTTGTTGTCACCCAAGTGCAGGACCCAGCACTTGGCCTTGTTGACACTCATTCCATTGGCCTCGTCCCATCAATCCAGACTGGACAGATCCCTCTGTAGAGCCTTCCTACCCTCAATCAGATTAACACACCCACCTAACTTGGTGTCATCTGCAAACTTACTGAGGGTGCCCTCAGTCTCTTTGTCCAGATCAATGATAAAGATATTAAACAGAACTGGCCCCCACACTGAGCCCATGGGACACCACTTGTGACTGGCCACAAGCTGAATTTAACTAGATTATCCACAGCTCTCTAGGTCCAGCCATCCAGCTGTTTTTTCACCCAGTGAAGACTGTGCCCATCCAAGCCATAAGCAGCCAGTTTCTCCAGGAGAATGCTCTGAGAAATGGTGTCAAAAGCTTTTAAAAAATCCAGGTAACCAACATCCTCATCCTTTCCCTCATCCACTAAGAGGGTCATCTTGCTGTAGAAGGAGATCAGGTTAGTGAAGCAGTGGACTGTATCTATGTAGATGACAAGGCATGACAAGCACTCATCTCCACACAGGTTTCAGAGGTGCTCTAGATGGAAGAAGGCTCCACTCCCATCTCTGCTGAAGAGCAGCTGGATGTCCCCTCCCAGCACACACTGGAGGAAGCAAGGGCAATTTGCAGCCCATCTCCAGGCACTTTCAGTACAACCCCTGTGTGCTGCACCAGGGCTCAGCTTGCTTTGTGATGGGCATCCTGTATTGAGTAAGACTGCTTTTGTCTGGGGATAAAATGCCTTGGCTAGGAGGCTGCCACAAATCTCAACATTTCAATGCAATGCAACAGACCTACAGGTTTCTCATCTGTCATTGCCTGATGATAGAAAGTCAGCTGCCTGCTATCTCTGAAGGAGCCATTGAAGGTCACCAGAGATGCCCCCAAGGATTCAAAGCAGGGATCCACAAATCAGTGGGACCTCACTGGCTGCGAGCAGCTGTTTGCCATGTGTGCCGGTTGGCGATGGAGATCTCCTCTACTCAGAGATTGTTAGAATCTGGCTCATAATCTGAACATCTCAGAGCTGTAAATCTCCCAGGAATAAATAAGTCTTGCTCTTGCTCCTCTGATGTTTCCTGTGGGTCCAGAAATACCATGTGGACAGCCAGGAAATACCTAGTGAGATTTTGGTACTCCAGCCCAGTCTGGAACTAATAAATGTGGAAGCAGTTATGAAAATATCTCCCTCCCTGAAATTAATAAAAGCATATATCAGACCACAGTCAGGTTCACACCACAGGCTAAGTCACAAGTAGTGTCTGTCACTGTTGGAACCAGCCATGGGGGGCTGGAGGGGCAGACATGCCCGGTTTGCAGCAGCTGCCAAATGCTCTCCGAAGGGTTCTTGTGCTCTTGGGAAGAGCTTTGATCTAGAAGCATTGGAGAAAAGTTGACAGTTGTGAGCGTCAACAAGGTAACCCTCAGTAGCTGATTTGATGGGACTTTCTTTCTTCTTTTGGGTTTTACCTATGAGCAGCTCTGGACTTTCTCCCTGTATCTGTCTGAAAGCCACATGCCAGAGACCCCATACTGGTTGTTGGCTTTGCCAAGCTGTCTGCTGCCCAGTTTTGAGAGCCAGTATTTGAGCTGGCTACGGGTGGACAACTGTTGGACAACTGGTTTATGTGGGTGTGCCTGGTTTACCCCTACCGACTGCTGGGGTAAGGGCAATCCCCAAAACACATTCATGGTTTGAATACATCAAGCTCTGCTGTTTAGCATTTGCTTCTCCTACCCAATCCCTGGCATCTTCTGAAAGTTCACCCTTCCTGATGATGGGCCTGCTGATGACCATCACTGGTTGGGAGGTCTGATGTACTGAAGGCAGGAAGGAGCACTGTGAGTTGGCATTGCCTCACTCAGCACCCAAGAGTCCACCAGCAGGATAAGCTTCCACTGCCCTGTCTCTGTGTTCTTGGTTTTGAGCTTGGTTTGGCCAACAAAAATAAAGTTTTCGAGGAATTTAGCTGCAAAACACCATCAGCTTCACCCAACAGTGTCCCCCATTTTGCAGTGACTTTAGAAACTCCGTGAAGCTTGAGCAGTTCTTAGAGACAGCAAAAGACACATCCCTACAAGGAAGCAATGTTTTCCTTTTTAAACCTTGGCTTCAAATATAAGGGCCATGGATTTTCTGTATGGAAAGAACCCCCCCCAAATTTGTTAGCACTGGCACAACACTGTGTTTGTCACTAGTCTTGTTTCTCGTTAGCAGCTGAATCATTTCAGCAGGAATTTTTCCAGAAATACTCACCCTGAGTCAGACACCCAGACTCAAACATTTCAGCCCAAACAGTGAGTTTGTCACTTTTTTTTTTTATGTAGAAGAAAATGAGAGTATTCTCCTTGAAAAGCTCAGACAGGTGTAAATGTTCCTGTTACCAGCTTAGGCTTCAGTACTGCAGAGCATTGTTATACTTTGCAGAACCAATGTTGACAGGGGACATCTCCAGGGCCTCCTGGTCCCTGGGTCATGGTTTGGGAACTGGGCAAAGTGGGAAGTGAAGGGCCCTTGGGGTGCACAGCATTCCCAGGGAGGTCCTGGGTCACTCTGATGCCATCTTGTTGAGAGCTTTTGAACAGAATTGCCATTCCTTGGGTTTTTCATGTATGCCAAAGTTTTCTGCTCCCCAACCCCTTTTAGTGCCACTGTGAAGATTTTCTCAGCGTATTTCTCCCCAGGACCCCTCTCTCTTGCTTCATATACATTTGCAGTTTGGCCTTCCCTTGCTCTCAGGGATGTTTCTCGTGGGTGGAGAAGGGTGAATGGCATTTGGCCCTGTGGGGATCAGATCAGAGTGGGAAGAGATGCCTAAAAGTACTTCAGGTCCATCAGTGAGGGGGTCTATGGGGTGCATCCACAAGGATGAGGCTTTCCCTCCCCCACCACCAGTGCGTGCTTGCTTTTACTGCAAGCCAGGTTTGTGGCTCCAGCTTCACGTCTGATGCCAGTGATAGCTGCGTATTTTGTGGTGTGCCCACACACTTTCCTTCGTCTTTTTGCTCTGACTGTCAGGAAAACCTGGGACCTGGCACAGACCATGCGTCTCCCCTTCGCAGCCACAATACCCCGATGGATTTCCCCTTTGGTGGATTAGCCTGAGCAAACCAAACCAATTTCCTCCTTACTCAGACTTCACAGTGCACACAAATGAATTTTCCCGAGCAAACGTTTTTGTTTGGTGTCGGCCGACTGGGTCTGTGGTGGGTGGCACGGAGCCACCCGGGAGGACGTGGGGCCGCCTGCCCTGCGAGCAGAGCTGGACCCAGACACTCAGTTCGATGGCTCCAATCTCCCAGGGCCACATGTGGTGGCTGTGGTGTGCAGGACTTCGTCAGCCATGGCCAGTGCCCATCCAGGCTTTGCCATTTTGACACAGCGAGCATAGACTGAAACCCTAGTGTGGCAGTGTCTGTGCACCCCTGGGGACATCCCTGCAGGGCAACACCACCCAGGATCACTCACTGGGAACAGCCCCAGCAGCCCATCACACCACAGCCCGTGCTGGACCAGAGGATCTGGCTGTATGCAGTGCTGCAGGAGCTTGTCCAGCAGCTCCAAAACCTCAAACAACCTGGCAGCAGTCTTGAAGGGTTGCAATGTAGGGGACCAGAGACACCCTCCCTCTGTCGCCATAGGGGCTTTCTCTTTACCTCCCAGTCCAGAAAGCAGGCAGGTTTCTGCTGGCTCTGGCTGCTCCATCTCCATTGTCCCCTCTCTTTGATTTAAGGATGGCTGTTCCTTTCACCAATATGGCCCCCAAAAATAATATCCCTGAAGATATGTCTGGGGCTCCCCTGGGAGCTCCTGCAGAAAAGAAGTAATGGCTCAGGCTGAACTAGCAATTTTCTGGAAAAAAACCCCAAACAAACTTATCTGGGAAAAGGACAATTTTAAGGAGACTGAGACTATTCAGAAATTCAAGTCAAATTTAGAGATTACTTTCAGCCTCTGGCTTCTTTTAGCCCCCCCCTTTCCCTTCCCCCCTCTCCCGAATTATTGTCTACAAAAATTAAAACAAAATGTTTTGGGGTTTTCGTTTGTTTTAAAAAGCAATTTGCATTTTGAAAATTGCCAAAATATAAGTTTTGGAAGGGTGGGGTCTTTTGAAAGGGCAGCATTGTCATTGCTGAATGAAAACCGCGGAGAGGAATGCATCCTGGGAGACGCAGGGCACTGGGACGCGGGGCCCGGGGGACACGGCAGCGGCACAAAAGACCACAAACACGGCTCTCACCGCACAGCTCCAGCCTCTGCCTCCGATTCACGTATCTCCTTTCATTCTCCCCCATGGAAAATCCTGCCCGTCTCAAACTCCTTTGACAGATTCAGTTGACCAAGTCACGGTTTTTTTTAGCGCAGAGATGCTTCTGCCATGGTTTCTTCACCCAGCCCCAAACCACAGCCTTCCTCTTTTCCGCTCCGACCTTCTCCAGGTTTCTGACCATCTGCATTTAAGTGATATCTGGTAATTCATATTGGAGCCTGGCGGTCCAGGTAGGGACTGTTTGATGAAGCTCTGTACATCTGTGTGCAATAAAGTCTGTGAACAAAAGGCTTGTGAGGTCCTTGGCAGACTAAGAGGAAGAAGAGAGCAGGAGACAGCAGTACTGAGCTTAGTCGAGCAACTGAATCCAAACCCTTCCATCAGAGAGCTCTCAGCACCTGGCATATGTTTTGTCCATAGAGGGGTCTGTGCTGGGTCTGCAGCCTTCATAGGGGGTGTCTTCTCCACCGGGTGAAAAGCAAAGCGTGGGGAGCATAGGTGATGCCAATTCTGGGAGGTGATCTTTATTGCATCTGGTGAAGGCATTCATAGAAAGAAAAGATGGGTTGCTAAAGAGCCACTTACTGTGGCAGGGAAATTCAAACCAAGAAACGCTGGCTGGAAATTAAAGCCAGGCCAATTCATGTTCAGAGCGAGGCAAAATGTTTTAACGCAGCAGGGGATTAACCATCAGCTGAGGGAAAGGGTGGGCGGGAGCCGCGTTTCCTGAGCGCCTCTGTCCAGGGAAAATGTGGCCGGGCAAAGCCACACACCCTGCCCGCGGCACCCGGGCACTGCGCGCAGATTTGAGCTGGGATACAGAAGCCTCACAACCTGTTCCTGGGTCCCTGTTGGTCCTAAGGGCCAGCTCCCAGCAACAGCGGTGTGCTCAGGCATTGCCCACGCTCAGTATCTCCGGGCACCCACCATGGGTTTTCTCCGAGGCTGTATCACCAGCGTGATGGATGCCATCGTGATATGTCCCAGTCTTGTCCCCAGCAAGGACTTTCTGACGCCTAAATGGGTCATTCATTGTATTGACCTAATTCTTCTGCCGCTGTGCGCTATTGTCAGGGAAAAAGAGGGTGGCTATTCTCCTCCAGCCAGACCAAGCCTCTCTCATTGGGCATCTACAAACACATCAGGCTACAGACAGAGCAGCCAGGTAGCCCTGGCTGGTGGCCAGCAGTGCACAGCACTGGCCACTCAGAACCCAGGCACTCAGGGTGAGCACAAGAGACAGTAATTTCAATTAAAACCACTCTCTTTGAGTCAGTTTGACTCCTGTCTGCACAAACAGGTGGATCAGGAGGGGGTGCGTGATGGGGAAGCATGGATGATGTGGTTAGGAAGCAATCAGTGCCCAGCAGATGTTCTCAGTGCTTTGGGACTGCAGGTGGAAAGAGGAGACAGAGCCAAGGCTAAGCTGACAGAGCCAAAAAACCTGAGAAGTCCCAGTGGAGGGGTGGCTGTCACTCCCTTGGTGCTTGTGCTGTTTGTGAGGAGCTCACAGGGAGGCCAAGAGTGGGAATGCTGGGCATGGAGAGGGGCTTGACCGAGCCCACACCTTCTCCCAGCTCATGCACTGCCTCCTGGGAGGGTTTATACCCTAAACCATACGCAATCTGTAGGTCATTAGCTATGGATGAGGACAGGGATGTCTGTTTTGAGGAGCTCTTTGCAGCTTCTTGTGAGGTTCAGCTTCTTTCCTTCTCCAGACACTGGGTTTTCCCACCCTGGGGAGATTGGGGGTGCAGGGCTGCAGGTAGCTCTGCACACTCCACTTACTCCTCTGCGTTCTCCTGCAGCTTTGCCCTGCTGGGACCAGCAGGAATATTTGCAAAGATCTTGAGAAAATCCCAGGAGTTCTGCTTTCCTGGCTTTGCAAAAACATTTCTGCTTATCAAGCAACCAAAGAAATGCAAAGTTTTTCACTGACTCTTCGGGTGGGCTCAGCTTTGAATTTTAAAAAGGGATTTGCCAATGCAATCTTGCAAAATACTCAAGGACGAAGCCCAGCTCTCCGAAAATACAAGTTTTAGGAGGAAGTAAGCTTTCATGCTCTTTGGAAAACATGCATTTCTGCCAGTTTCTAGGAAGAACTAGGTCTTCTGTGAGGCCGTGCCACCCCCCTGGAGAAAAACCTCCTCATGTTGGTCAACAGGGACTCAATCCTGTGGTTTGTCACACCAAAAGCAGAGCTGTCAGTGAGTTGTAGGGCTTCGAATGATGGAGATGTGCCTGCGTGGTCACAACCTACAGAAGGGATGACAGACCCTCAGGCCAAGGGACCTCAGTCTTTTTTCCCTCTGCTTGAGCTGAGTCCTGAGGCCATGCCATTGGTACAGGTATTGTTTGGTGGTTAGCTCTAGCCAAGAGGGCATCCTTCATCTTGCGGCCCTGGTGCACCTCTCAACTGGTCCATGCCTGGGAGAAGGTTCTGCCCTGAGCAGAGGAACCAGCCCTCAGCCCTGCGCCTCCTGCACAACCCAGAAAAAGGTTTCATCTCAGCATCTCAGTTGCCTCTCTAGAAAACGAAGATTGAGACTCTAAAAATGTCACTTCCTTTCCAAAAGCTTAATTCATGTGTTCTGCAGGGCAAGAGTCGCCTCTGATGCTCTATTTGCATGGCACTGACTGTGGCAGAGCCATGGTGGTGGCGGGGGCTGCTCAGCATGCTGTGAGGAGAGGAGAACACCAGAGCTGCTGGAGTGCTCCTAGCAAAGCAAAAGCACAAAGTGCTCTTCTGAGGCCAAGATGGAAGGGGAAAAACCTAGAAGGGATGATGCAGAAAGTGCCCGGTGAAGCTTCTGCTCTTGTTTTAGATGCAAACAGGCTGTTTGAGGGCACTTGCAGCATCACCAGATGTGTCTGTGGGACTGGCCAGATCCAAAAAGCAGCAATTCCCTCTGCACGCAGGAGCTGTGTCTCCAGTCTCCTTCACGGTCATCTCCTGTCCTGGGAGATGACAAACACACCCGCGGGCTGGTGGGCTCATCTAAGGAGAGGCAAACCACAGTTCAAAGTCGTGGCCCCGCTTGGTGTCGGGAATCTCACTTTCTCACAGCTGGCAAATTGCTCTCGGGCTGCTTTTCTCACCATTAGCACGTTGGTAGCTGCTTCTCCTGCTCTGCCAGTGTTTGGTGGGGATGTGAGTTCGGTCTACACCACGTCAGCCAGAGGAATTTAGATTGCAAAGCATGGGGAAAGAAGTCTCCATCCTGCTGGTCGGACGTGTCCGGAGGATTTTGCTCTCGCCTTTGCTTTCACGTCGTGAGTTAGCTGGGGTTTGTTCCTGATAAATAATCCGGAACTGCACTGTAATTTTCTGGGCTGAAATTTGATAATTAAGCAAATATAGCGTGTCTTTGTCTTGGGCAAGCACTATAAGGTAAACAGGAAGGAATGAGGGATTAAGACATCTCTGCTCTAAAGGAAGGTGACAAGCCCAGAGCCGTGACACCTTCGTGCTGAGCCGGGAGGCCCAGCTGTGGGTTGGCATTGCACAGATGTATTGTTCAGGGGTGAAGAGCAAATAAAAGCAAAGGGAAAAGAAAACAAGCTATAAAATTCTCGGCAAAGCACAGAGCCCCAGCAACTGCCTCTTGATGTTCCCGTGACAGCTCTGGGAGAGGCAGGCGAGGGGTCGAGCTTTTGAAGTCCTGAAGTTTGTCCTTTGCAAAGGCCCCCTGTTAAAATAGCCCCTGTGTTGACATTAGGCTGCATATGGTGGAGAAGCTGGACATATCCCGGTGGGTCCAGTCACAGCACATGCAATTAAAGCCGAAGGGGGACTTTCTGGTATTTGACTAAGCGGGTGTCAGGCAGCTCCTGTCCCAGCGGTGGGATGAGAGATGCCAAGGCAGAGGTGAGGTTTCATCAGCATGTTCATACCTGCAGGCACGTAACAGAGCCTTGTGCCATGGGTACCAAGAACAGGAAGGAAAGCTGAGGAAGAAGCTAGCTAGGAAGTTCTTCAGATTATATCTGGAGCTCAAACACACATGTATGTCAGCCCTAGTGAGAATGGGAATACTGGGAAGGTCGGGCAGATGATGTTGGGAACTCCCTTTGTCCTGGGGGCAGGCAGAGGGGGCTCCCAGTGTTGGGAAGCAAGGGGTTTTGTTGCAGTCGGAGGTGTGTGTGTGTGTGTGTGTGTGTGTGTGTGTGTTTGTATCATGCACTAGCATGATATGCAGCACTGCAGTGTAAGAGCAGATGAGAAGGGAGATGAGCAGTGCTCGCATGGGGCAAAGACTTGAGACAAAGCTGGAGGAGCAGCCGGGGGTCGTGTGTTACTATTTCCTAAGCACAGATGGGCTCCCTGTCCTCGCAGCCCAGCCTGCACCCAGCCTTTAATTCACGTTAAGAGCTGGGAGAGGCAAAAGGTCTATTTGTTGCAAGTCACGATGGTGCAACAAGGTCTTGGTGACACCTCCAAACCCCTGAACTCACCACATAGCACTGGTCAAGGAGGGATGTGGGTTAGCAGTTGGCTTCCCATCGCCAGAGGTGTCACCAAAGCATCCCATCCTGTGACACCCCCAAGGCAGGACCTCGAGGGTGCCCAGCCCCACGCACGCAGGCTCCCCAGGGGTTGACGTATCTGTGGCCGGGCACACGCGCTGATGGTCTCCCCTCTTTCCTCCTCACAGCCTGCAACTGCAACCTCCACGCCCGGCGGTGCCGCTTCAACATGGAGCTCTACAAGCTGTCGGGGCGCAAGAGCGGCGGTGTCTGCCTGAATTGCCGGCACAACACTGCCGGGAGGCACTGCCACTACTGCAAGGAGGGCTTCTACCGCGACCTTAGCAAGCCCATCTCCCACCGCAAGGCCTGCAAAGGTACCTGGTCAGGGGTGGGACAGTCGGG
Organism: Actenoides lindsayi; assembly: GCA_025331215.1. Taxonomy (NCBI): domain Eukaryota; kingdom Metazoa; phylum Chordata; class Aves; order Coraciiformes; family Alcedinidae; genus Actenoides; species Actenoides lindsayi. The sequence continues at coordinate 46,790 of WTSP01004452.1, read as the reverse complement.
ACCGCAAGGCTCTTCTCCTCTGATCCCTTCTTGCCGCTACTCCTTCCACAGCTCTTGCTCTCACCAAACGCCTCCTGCTCCTCCCTCTCCCAAAACAAGCCCTTGAAATTATTTTTTTTTCCCCGTTTTCCCTACCATGACCTCTTTCTGGTCTCCCCAGTCTCCTGGTGAGGATGAAGCCATCAAAATACAAGAAGTCCTCATTCTTGAGGATGACTTTAAATTATTTCAGGTTTTATCACTTTTAAATGGTGCTTCACCTGCTCTGATAGCCACAGCTGACTTAGTCAGAACATATGCAAGGGTACAAAAATCCTAGGTACGGACCAGCCTCCTTCAAACCCAAGCCCATCTCCTGCTCCTACCCTCCACCTTTGTCCCCAGCAGTGCTGGGGGCACAGGCAATGCTGAACCCATGCACCAAACATTTCACACCTTGGGACAAGCTGAGAACAGTAACAAGGGGAATGATTTTATTTTGAGTTCAGCAAATGAAGTTTTTTGAGGTTTCCATTTCTGCAGGTGACATGAAGGCAAGTGGGGCTTCACCTGGGGCAGGAGCAGCAGTAAGAGCAAATCCTGCAAATGAACTTTTTTAACTCTCAGCTGTCTGCTGGAAAAGATATAAATCCTGAACCTGATGCAGCTAAAGGAACCAAGCAAACGTTCAAAAGGCAGATTAGAAGATGCTGGGGATTCCCGCAGAAAGCTTCAGCTCTTTTCTCTCTGAACACTCATGTCAACAAGCAGCAGAAAGCTTTTTGGCCTGAGCTGGGTGGGTTTTGCTGGAAAGCTTTGGGTCTTCAGCATTTTCAATTTTTTTTAATGAAAATGCTTCTTCATGGCTTTTTGTTTGTTGTTTTGGGGTTTTTTTAATCATTGAAAACAGACACTCTTTGCCATAGCAGAAGAAGAAATCACTTCTTTAGACAGCCCTTCTCCTTTCACCTTGTAAAAACGATTTCAATGAGACATTTTTGACCCACCCTGCGCTGAGACTCCTAAAAAGTTACAGCTTCAGCCAGAGCACAGGCTGGTGGGATGGGAACCCAACCCATGGCTCTGGGAGGGAGAAAAGCTACCATTTCGGGGCGCGAGGAGCTGAAAGGCAGGGGTGCAGGGGGGGCTGAGCTACTTCCACACCAGCCCCAACAGCCAGCATTCTGTCCAGACCCTGGCTCCAGCAGTGAGCTGCCTGCCACGCACAGCTGCGCCTTGCCCCCCAGTCCCGAGCAGATATGTGTTGTAATAATGTTCAGAGTTCTGCTTTCATGGCCGGGTCGCAGCTGAAGTAACAGCGCGTTAGGTTGAGGCAAACAAAGGGAAATTGAGAAGGCGTGGGCTCTCCTTGAGTGGGGTTGGGTGGTGAGGCAGGCAGGCATCCATCACCCCCGGGCAGCAGCATGCTCACAGAAGCGTTTACTGATGGCTAGAGACTGCTTCTCATTTGTCTTCTTGCTCCCTAGAAAGGATTTTGGGGTGCCATGGTGGTGGTGGGAATTGCCATCCCTCCCCAAGCACAGTTAACTCCTTCCCAGGGCTCTGGGTCATCCCAGATGCCTACCCAGCATGAGGGCTCCTGGGGACTCGGTTGCATTTGGGGGGGAGGACTGCCCTTCCCCATCCACGGGCTCACTGTGCATCCATAGGGACTGAAATCCCTATGGATGGGGAGCAGGGAGGGGATATTTGTCTGGAGGGTTGGGTGGATCCCATTCCCAGCTTTTCCATCTTGGGAAAAGGCAGTCCCTGCCCTGGGTTGGCAGTGATGTCCATGCTTAACCCTCTCTGTGCCATTGACCCCAGCTTTTCCCAGGACCTTCCTCGCTCCTCCTTTTCCCAGCTCTCCTCCCTGGCAAGGCAGCCTGCTCCCCCCTCTCCTGCCCATTTATCCTTGGCCCCTCACTCTTGTTAACCTCTCCATGGCTGAGCGCACAGTGGTTTTACCCAAAAAGCACAGCCAGGTGGTGGGTGGTACCTGTGGGAGGAAAACCTCAGGGCCACGCTGTGCCTCAGTTTCTCCAAGTCAGCACTGAGGAAGGCACACGCTGCTCCTTGTGTGATGCTCCGAAATGTTGTCAGGCTGAATTTCCCAGTCGCTGGGCCATTCGGTCTCTTCAATGCTCTTTGCAAGCATCCTTTTCTCATCCCCCTGCCTTCCCCAATGGCTCCTGCTCTTGAAATTTGAGATCCCCAAATTTCAATACTTCCCCAGCCCCCTGGGGTTTATAACAAAAATGCGGCTATTGGAGCTAACAGATACAAAGGTATGTAATAAATATGCTGGTGCATGAGCAGCTCCCCAACTTGCAGGCTATTAGCACAATTTCACAGCAGTGGGAATGGTTTATTGTTGCCGTAATCCACCGTCTGATACAAAAGCAGCCGAAATGAAGTTTCCTACAGCAAAGGCATTCCTTTGAAAACTCGTTTTCCTGAGCTCTGTTTCTGACACAGGGGATTTTATGTTCCTTCTATTGCTCTGCTCTGATTCAGGGTCTGTTTGGAAATAATTGTTGAAAAGAGGCATTTTTGAACGACAAACCCTACCGTCTAACCACTTCAGCCATTTCTCTATTGATAACAATATTAACTTATCATCTCACCAAGCCGTCTGCTGATGAGCAAAGCTCTCCTAGAGCCTCATCTCCACCGAATATGTTTAGAATTAAGGAATTAACTGTCCTGTCGCATCTGCTGTCTCTCTCACAACGGCTTCACATCTCATCACACTCAGCAGATTACATTTTCTCTACAAGACTCGATTCTTTCAACAATCACATTGCTCCGTTCACGTGCTACGTATAACACGTTTAAACAATGCCCATCATAGAGCAGCAGTGCCTTGTAAGCCGGGAGAGAGCTGCCAAGGAAGCTTGCAGTACGTTTAAAATCTTGACATTTCTTGATAAAATCGATAGGATTGCTCCTACATACATCACTCCAAAATCTTTGAGTTCTCTATGCAGCTGAAGATGTCACTTCAATGCCAATTGCCCAGGGAGGGTGGAGTCACCATCCCTGGAGGTGTTCAGAAAACATGTAGACGTGGCACTTCAGGACGTGGTTTAGTGGTCATGATAAATGTTAGGTAGGCAGTTGAACTTGATGATCTTGGAGGTCTTTTCCAACCTGAATGATTCAGTGACTCTGTGATTCTGTTAACACCTTGGCAAGCGAGTGTCAGCTCATAGCAAATGTTCCATGAAAGAGCTGCTGAAGAGATTTTTTATATTATTTCAACTTCATTAATTCAGCCTGACAGACGCATCCAGATAAACCACCTTTCCTCTTGCTTGGGTTTCTCATCTCTCCCTCCATTCTGTGTCCTGGGTTATGTACCACAATTCATAATGCATCTAACATCAGAAAATTACAGAGCTAGGAGTTGCATTATTTTAAATGGTTTGGGTATTTATGGAAAAATATCACACTGCAGAAATGTTTGCAGAATGGCTACTTTTTTTAAACTTGGAGGAAAAAAAAATGCCACCAACTTTTGTCCATGTTGCAGGCCATGATTTGAGGCTCAGGCAGCAAAAGGCAGGCAGAGAGTGGAGCTGGACAGTGCTCTCCTGCCCTGGTGGAGGGCTGCTTTGTTTCCTAATAGCCAAACCTATAATCGTCTTTAATTAAAAGATTTTTTTTTTTAGTGATCTGAAGTTTTCTTAGCAGCACAGGTGAAGGTGTAAGAAGTCAGGCTTCAAGGATGACTTCGACCCTGAAGGTTAAAACTGATGCAGTTGTGCCACATTCCTTGCCTGTGCATTTGCTTCCAGTTATTTTCTTGCTAAAATGATAAAAGCAGAAAAGCTGCCAGCGGTCAGAGATGCCCTGCCACAGAGCCACGCAACAGGCAGAGCATGGCATGAAGGCTTCAAACCACATGCAAAGGAATTGATGACAGATGGAGCAGGGATATTGCATGAAGTGGCAACACTGGGTGCACGCCAGAGCCTGCCAGGCTGGAGCCAGGAGCTGAGGAGGACTGCGAGGATGCGGGTGGGTGGTCAGGCAAACCCAGGGACACCAGTTACTCAAGCAAGGGCTCGGGCTCCCCTGGCGTTTTGAGGTCAGACTGCACAACCGATCCCTGCATGGTCCCGAACGGGGACTCTCAGGCAGGAGGAGTCCGATGGCAGAGCTGGTCCATGCCGTAGGCAGTGGATGGGCTCATCCCAGTGGGCGCTGGGGCAGAATGCCCTTTGCTCTGGCAGACACATCAAACCCCTGGTCCTGAGTGTACCCTGTCCCAGGAAGCAGCAAAACCCCAAATACAAGGAATTTTTCATGCTCATCTTTTAAAACTCAAAACGAGGGTGAACTGCTCCCCTTTTATCGCTGTTTTTTTGTGAGAGTGTGAAGAGCTCCCGAAGTGCTGAAGCCCTGCTTCCCCTTCCTTCTCCTTTCCCTCTGCTCCAGACGATGTTGTGAGTGAAATTCCACATCTGGGTCCTGCAAATCTCCGCCTGCTCGTCTCTGTCATAGGCCACTCTAAATCAGGGCCCCGGTGTTAGTCCTCGTGATTAAATTCACTCCTGATATTTGCCAGATTATTGGCACTAATATCATTCTGTTGGACCAGAGACGCTGCAGGATTTTGTAGCCTGCCTGTAGAACAGCTCTGCACTTCGGGGGAAGGATTTACACACTTTCTGATGAAAAGATGACAAACGATGCGCGTTATGAACGCGCTTGTGCTGAGGCTGCCAGTGCGATCCCCTTGTGGAGGGGCAGGATTTGGCACCTGGAGAGGTCACGCTCATTAAGATTTGACGTTTGGGTAAAAAAAAAAAAATGGGATCGCCTGCTCCCCCTGCACAGTTGCAGCCCCACACCCGTGCTGAGCCTGGGCAGACGTTGCCATCTGCGTTGGAGGATTATTTCATGGCTTGTGCAACTACAAAAAAATATCACTCACAGCCTACCTGCCCATCCTGCCTTGTACCCACAAAGGCTCAAGGCTTTGGCGTTGACTTTTTGGAGACAGTTTGGGCTCAAGCAGAGAGAAGGTGGGCCCTGTGCCCATGGGCTCAGCCTCCGCCCCTTGATTTCATGGGTACAGATGTAGGTTTGCTTCCCACCCAGCTGCAGGAATTTAGCAGGGGAGTGACTAACACAGCTGAACCCCTTTGGCTCCTTGTGCTTCCAGGAGAGGAGAGCAGAGGCCCTGGTGACTGGGTCAGTGGGATGAGTCCCCTGTCTCTCCCCACTGACTACAGAGGGAGCTGTGGGACCAGCTTAGATCAGAATGCTGATTTCCACAAAGCTGAAGCCAGGGGAGATGTAACCTCCTCTTGCTGCCTGGAGCCCCCCTGAGAAGCTGAGGTGCAGGAGGCAGACAGGGTAAAACTCACTTTAGATGGCAGAGTCTGAGGACAAGCTCACTGTCACCAGAGTGCTGGTGTACCACCATCGGTGCCCCTTGAGCCATGTCCCAGTGTAGGACAGGGAGATCAGCCTGGCTATGGTGCATGTCTGCAGGTTTCAGTTGTGGTCACTCCAACCTCAGAGATGCCCCTCGCCACCACAGTCCCCAGTCCACAGTTTCATATGAGGTAGGCAAACTCACAGCTAACACACCCCAAGACATGGTGATGGCCTGGACGAAACCTCTAAACCAGGGCTCCCTGGGATAGCAGGTCCACCAGTGGTGGCTCCTGGCAGGGCCCCTGGCCCCAGCCTCTCCTTGTCTGCAGCAAGTACCAGCTCTCAAAAACTCCCTCCCATCACTGAAAGGACCCCATCACTGCTGGGCATCAGTGCAGGAGATCTACCCTTGGTGTCCACCTTAGGAAGCACATCCTAAGACAAATGCTCCTCTCCTCAGAGAAATCTCATTTTGATGCTCTTGTCTAGTCCAGCTCATTTGTGGTTTCACAAGGCAAAGTGCAAGGCAATACTTTCCATGAATTCCCCATGGGAGTTGTCCTTAATTATCAAACTTCCTTCCCTTCCTTTTCTCATTTTCTTCCTCTTTGAAGACCAGCTGGAGTCACCATTTAGATGAGAGACGAGCCAGCTCCTAGTGCTGGCAGGGCTGGGATCGAGTTTTTCTATCAAGGCTTGGTCACCTCTGAGAAATCACAACACTGGAGAAAGTCCAGACTGTCAAGGCATTGATCTGCCAAGCACAGACTTTATTTTCTCCATAGGACATGCTCCTCCAGTGCTGTGAGAACAACCTTCTCGCTGTATTTCTATACTGCATTTGTTAGTGGCTGTGCCTCAGACACCCCCTTCCCGGAGGCCCCATAATTTTTTATATCGACATTATTACAAGTGCTGAGCACTGATTTATGGTTTCTGCATCTAAAACTTGTCATCAGCAACCCCCAGGCACACACAAACCAGTCAGAGAAAGTTTATATAAATGAAGTTTTCAGCTGTCCTGAGCACACAGGGCACTGCATGGAAGTGTCCTGGGGCAGCGCAGGAGGCTTGAGTGCCACTGCCACCGAGTGCCACTGCCACCACGTGCCACTGCCACCAAGTGCCACCACCTCCATGACACCTCCAGAACCCAGGGCAGAGCAGCGCCATTCACCCACTTGGGCTGGAAGGGTCCCAAAGCAAAGAAGGCACGTGATCATTACAGAAGCTTTTTAAACTGTTTTGAGTTTATAGTGTGAAAACGTGGAAAAGCAGTGATTTCTTTTTTAAATGAAGACTTGAGCTCAATGCAAGGCAACTAGCCGGCCATGGCAGCTTTCAAACATCCATGATTTTGATGACCGGTGAGCAGCTACATCAAATTAAGCAGCTGCTTCTATGTGAACCGGAGTGGGAAGAGTTTGCTGTGCCTCAGCAGTGGGATATTCCTATGGCAAACCCAGCTACTGAGGCACTTTGTTTCAAGCCAGATGGGGCTCCATGTTCCAGCCTTCATCCTGCTCTCTCTTCCACGCGTGGCTTCCAATTCCAAGGACTTTCTAATTAAGCCTGATCTATGTAAGCCATCAGTGAGGAACAAGCCAGATACTGGAGCCATGCACAGCCTGCTCCAGCTGCACCACCACGCAGTGCACGGGGATGATGTCACACACCAGGGCATACGTTTAGGGACCACAGATAACACATTCCAGGTTCATGATTGTAGGTAGCCACTGGTGATCTGAAGCAGTCATACTTTTTGCTCCTCTGTGTGTCTGTCCCTGGAAGTCCACCAGTACTGGGATTGATTCTTCATTTTGGTGCAAATTAACTGGAACAAGGGTAAAATCCCGCTGCCTGGACAGAAAACTCATTGCTGACATTCTCCTCTCTCTGGCTTGTGATCAGGGCCACCTCCCACAATACAGCAGCATTCAAAAAGTTACTTGTTTTCAATGGAATGTATTTTAGGTGCTCTGGGATCAAAACCTTGATGCTTGGAGAGAACACGGAGGAGTAGTTGGAGACAAACCCCCAGGGGGCTGGCAGAACACCAAGGGGCATCGTCGTGGGCAAGGAGGCTCTGACATCCACATCCAAGATGAAGTGCACATGGTGGGGGTCTCTGGTCTGCTATGGTCTCCAGAAGTTGTCTTAGGATGTCATTAACCAAAAAAATAAAAAAGAAAATTCAAAGGAGTAGGGGGGAAGAAGAAAGAGAAAAACATTTGATGTGCCTGGTGATAAGATCAGAGCAAAATCACCTCCATGCCAAAAATTCCCTTAATCTGCAGCTGTCTTCAAGCTCCAGGGAAGTCAATAGTTTCACATATTGCTTCCACCCAGGCACATTTTGCTGCATGGTTTAACTCCCCTGCAAGACCATACTCCTGGGGCTGGACAGACACTGGGCACCCCAGCCCCACAGCAGTGCTGAGAGAGGGGGACTGCTTCTCAGCCTGGGTTCCCCGTTCTCCTCCAAAAAGCCACATCAGCACTTCCAGAGCCCTTTTCAGCAAAGGAAAAATTTCTTTCTCATGAGGATGACAGAGCCTGGCCCAGGCTGCCCAGACAAGTTGTGGAGTCTCCTTCTCTGGAGAGATTCTAAACCCATCGGGACAGTGGGATCCTCAGCCCCCTGCTCTGGGTGACCCTGCTGGAGCGGGGTGTTGAACGAAACTATCTCCAGAGGTCCCTTCCAGCTCCTACCATGACGAAAACCATCCTCTCTTCTAGGAGCGTCTTTTGGACTTTGCCAAATGACTAAAGACCAACTTGTGTTTAAAGGCATAATTGAAACAGATTCAGTTTAGGGAAGAGGACTTGAGGAAGGGGCTTTTGATATGTCTTCAAATGGGCTGGGAAGACATCTGGACATAAACAAGACAGCACCTCACCAGGTGGAGGCCTGACATGCAGCACAGACCCTGAAGCATGGCTCTGGTATGTCCATTTGACATCTCCCAACCAGCCAGGAGCACCCACTCCCATGTTACATGCACCCAAGGCCTCAGCAATGCCTTATATGTCACATTCTCGTGGATGCTCTCCTACAAAAGCACTCACCAGTTTCTTCTTCCAACCAAATGAGTAAAACCAAGACCCAAAGTACCACCTTCCAGGAGAAGGACACCCCAGATGAGCTGTTTTAGACATGCACCTCCACTGCCATGGGAGACCTTCATCCCTCCCTGTTAGGGAGGAGCAGATCCATGAATGGATGAGATGGAAAAGCACACAGAAAGGGTAAAAGCCATGGTGGAAACACCCAGCACTGTGTAGAGCTTGAAGAGATTAGGGCAAGATGTTCTGCTGACTCCAGGGAGCCAAGATGTGTGATGGAAGAGGCTCATCCAGAGATCCTCTGAAGGATCTTGAGCCTGGAAACCACCCATAGAGTGTCTTCACAAGTGGAGATAAACCTCATAGCTGAGTCCTAAATCCAATTGAGACATTTAGATGATCAAGCTCGTTAGGAAAATTTAGACAGTGTTGATTCCCTGACAGGAGCTCTGCTTTTCTGAGAAATCACATCCTTGCAATGATGGTGCCCGAGAAATGTACTGATTAAATCTGGGGCTGACCATCTTCAAAACTGTGGTTTGGGTTTGGTTTCTCAGCAGCAGTACATCCATAAGCAATCCTGAAGGGCAGGTTTGGACTGTGGTTTCTCAGAAGTGGTAGGGTGCAACACAATAGAGGGGAATTTGCACCCTATTAAAAGAGAAAACAGACTAAACCCCAGCCTCTCCATCACAAGTCTCACACTAAAAACAGAAGTTGTTAAATTCACTTGCGTAGCCAGACCTTTGTGTATGCCCAAGACAGAGGAAAGAAAGGAATAATTTGCCTTCCCTGTAAATATTATCAAACTGTTGAGATAATTCCCTGCTTCAGATCAGTTCTCAAGAGTGAAAAGTCCTCCAGTCTCTCTGGTCCTGAAACATTAAACCAAATTTCAGTCCTGCTCATTGATAGGACAAGAGGAAACAGCCTCAAGTCGCTCCAGGGGAGGTTTATGTTGGCCATGAGGAAAAACTTAATCACTGAAAGGGTTGTCCAGGCCTGGCCCAGGCATCCCAGGGAGGTGGTGGTGTCCCCATCCCTGGAGGGGTTTAAAAGCCATGGAGATGTGGTGCTGAGGGACATGGGTTAGTGGTGGGACTGGCAGTGTTAGGTTAATGGTTGGACTTGATGATCTTTTCCAACTGAAATGATTCTATGATTCTATTATTCTATGATCCACATGCACTATCTTGATTTTAAGCATTCTAAAATAAAAAGGCTTTTTTTCTGACAGAAAAAAAAAAAGAGATATTTTCCAGTTCAACAGACACTTCTCAGAGCATCGATGGCCTGGATTTGTGCCCCAGGAGCTCTCCGTGCAATGTGGGGTGTGAGGGGGGCTCTCGCCACTGTGGATGTTTTAGTGTCCGATAAAGGCCGTGCACACTGAAGGGATCCCTCTCCACTGAGCATTTTCTGGAGTTCCTCTCTCCTCTACCGAACCGCCTCATTTCATGAGGCTTGTGGCAACCTCATTATCTCTGAGACTTGTGGTCCGGTGCCAGATTTGATTGAAATATTATTAGTGGGAGAATACACTTGTAGGAACCTCATTTCCTCAGGAGCCAGGCTAAAAACACATCAGGAGGAGAAAATGTTTGTCTTTTTTTTTTTTCCCCCTTCAACAGAAGTATTTTCCAAGCCACTCTTTCTCGTGCAATGTCTCCCATGAGAGCAGGTTGAGCCTTACTTTGCTTTAGAACCATGAGGACACTGTGCCCCACTGAGATGTTCTCTGCCTGGCCAGAGCTGCCCCTGAGGGTCTTTGACCAGACTTGACATTTTTTGTTGGAAAAATGCAAAAGATGACAACCTCCATGGCAAAACTCACGTCCTGCCAGCAAACTGGGGAGAAGGAAGCCTCAGTGCTTCATCCCTGCATGTCCTAGCATCCCCACTGCTCTCCCCAGTGGCCTCTCTGGCTCCACTGCCATCACCCCAAAGGTGGAGCTCTGAGACGACAGGGGAATTTTTATCAATTTTTTTTTAAGAAGAGGATTTTCGAGCATTTTGGAAAGTGCTGCCATAATTGTCTTATTGTCTGTAGCCCTAATGCCTGCCCATAGTGCGTCTGCCCAAAAAGTGGATTTATTACTGTGGTTCAAAGCCCCCTCCGGATTAGCGGCGACTCCTGCTCAGTGGAGGCATTGTGGGCCTCGTCTGTTGCTTGTTACGAAGAAGACAAAGACAAGGTCTAATCTGTGAAATTTGGCCCAAACCACAGGGCGCCGAAGCCCTTGGCTTCCCCGAGTGCCAGTTCAGGAGGAAGAAACGGGAGAGCCCTGAGAAGTGGCGCAGGAGGAGGGACACTGTGAAACGCCAAGAGATTATTTGGCTTTGCCTGATAAAAGGGGGAATTCATTTTCTGCTGGCAAGAAAACTTTAAATCTCCAAGAGAATGTGCTGAGGGACATTGTGCGTGAACATGATCCTTTGGAGAGCTAAATCCAGTTCACAATATCACAGACAAGCTGACAATCTCATTGCAAAATAGTTGTCGATATTTAAAGCCGTTATTAGTATTCAGAGTTAACACAGAGACATTTCAACTTCTGCTTCTCATTAGTAAGCTAGCTGGAGCCAGACTGGGTGGATACACACTAAATACCACAGTTTCTCTTCCCCTTGACATAAATCTGTGGGATTTGCAGGACATGCCACCCGTGGTGGAGATGCTCTGCCATTAAACATGGTCTCACCCATCCCCGCAGGATCCTGTCCCCAGAGCCAGCATAAACCTCTCAGCACCACTCAGGTGCACAGATATCAGATCATAACTCTCCTCACAAAGAAATAACCAGGGGAGGAGGTTTCCAAAGGAAGGAGCACCGCTTGTTTTGAATTGTTTCCCTGAAGAGAGGAGCCAAAGCAAACCTGCTAAAAAAGCCTGCCCAGGTCAGGTCTTTGGGACAGCTTCAAGTCTGGGGTCACTTTTGAGGAGGATTACAGCTATGGGGGGACAACTGGACCCACCCCAGGTGTCCTCACACCTTGCATTCCCCAGGCAGATGTGTTCACTGGAACTGGGATTTCAAGTACCCGACTTATTAAAGAGTGGAGAGGGGAGAAAACAAACAACAACTCTACAATTGTAAAAAAAAAAGCTTCTTTAAGTAATAATATCGGAACCATACCTCTAAATACTAAAACATAAGAGTAAGTGAAATCTGTTTACTGCATCAGGGTGAGGCAGGCTGCAACAGGCAAATTCAAGTTGAGCTGTTTTGGCATTTTGCTGTTTAAAATACTGTCAGAATCAAAGCGTCCACACAAGAAGCTTGATTTTGGTCCTTGGTTTTTTTGGGTTGGTTTTTTTTTTTTTTTTTTTCCATCAGAAAGCTTCTGTAGCCACATTTTTTACTCCCCTTGGAGTCTTTGGAGGAAAGAAGGCAAGCGAGTGAAAGGAGGCAGTTTTGGCAGTGATTCTGGAAAAGCATTTAAAAGGACGGTTAAATATAAACGTGCACCTACGGCACATTGGCTGCATGGGACTTCAATCCGTACTTAAAACCAAGTGTGATTTCCTGAAGAAGGTTCTTTCTCAATACATGAACCTTCATCAATGGCTATTGCAACTTAAGGTGGGGGGTTTTTTTTTCCAGTTGAAGGTATTACTGGTTTACTGCTTAGTGCACAGCCTAATGTAAAGTGGTCACACTTTGGGCTTTTAAAGCCCTGCGATGTGTGTTATCATTGTAGATACTGTGTGACAAGAGGAAATCTGGACACCCCAGGAAATCCAGCCTTTTTCTGGTGTTCTGTCATAGGGATTTTTCATCATTCTGAGAACCTCCCAGTGAAACAGCTCCTCCAAAGACAGGAAGATGCTAATTCCCCAAAAATGCAGGTCTTTTCAGCTACCTTCTCACAAAAGGTCACATTTGAAGAGAGCTAAGCCTGGAGATTCATCCCTCTGTTTACCTTTCTACACACAGGGGGGAGAAGATCAGCAGCTGGGAATACCTCCGACCAAACTTCAGGGATGGAAAAAATATTTGCATTTTTGTCATGCATATTTGACAATGTTCAGTGGGCAGAGGCATCCTGTCAAGTTCAACCACGTTTCCAGGGCGTTTTGCATCCTTTCGGGCATGGCCTGAAGAATTGCTCTCCGGTATTTTTTTTTTTAGTCTCAAACTGGCCAAAGCAGAGCCAAAGCAGAGCAATGCACCATTGCCGACACTCGATGGGCTGCCTCGGCAGATTCGTGCATATAATAGCAGCTTGTCTTGGAAGCTTCAGACAGAGATATAAAACTCCAGGAGAGACAGTTTTGCAATAGCATGTGCCCAGGGGAAATCTCTTCCTAACTGCAGGCAGTTAGTAGCTGGCTTGGAGTGCTTATATCCGTATATATATTAATCCCAGCTAATGTAACTACAGATGTTCTCATTCATAGGCCTATCTAATCCTGTTGGGCCTTTGCCATGGTGTCTCGTAGCATGAGTTCTACGAGTTAATTATGTGCAGTGCAAAGAAGCATTTCCTTTTATCGTTGAAAAAGGTTGCCTTTTAGAGGCGTTGAATGTCCCTTTGTTCCTGTATTTTAAGGACCAGTGAAGAGGAGCACCTGTCTGACCTTCTCAGCGCTGTGCATTACTTGGCACCCCTCCATCGTCTCTTGGCAAAGCATTTCTAATCTTTTCCATCGCCCTCAGATGGGTGCCTCTCGGTGCCTTTCACTCCAGTTTCCCAGCTGAGGATGTACTATTGATTTCTATAGTGTCATGATGTTACATTCAGTGTTACTCTCTACCCCTTTCATAATACAACCTACTATCTTGTTGCTCTTCTGAGCTCCGTTGCAATCAGCCAGATGTTTCATTGACTCCTAGATCTTTTCCTGGAGTGGTTGCAGTTAATTGGGACCCTTCAGCATGTATGAGCCATCCTGTTCCCTCCTTTCCAATTATACATCCTTCAGCTCACTGGTTTTTGTCCGCTATCCCCTCACCCATTCAGCCCATTCGTGTCTGTCTCGTGAAGACCTATGTGGTCTCCTCACATCTGGACTAGGCAAGCTGAGGGTGGTCAGCTAGAAATGCTGTCAGACTCCTGCTTTCCAGGGTTATTATATAAGAAAAAAATCATCTTTCGTAGGCAGAGGCACTGCTACTTTCATACCCCATTAAAGCCTCACCATAGTCTCCCACTCCATGTTTTCTCCTCCACAGCTAGATTTTTAAGCATAAAATAACTTCAGTTTTCACTAGTAATTCCTAGTCACAGGAATTCAATTCCACAGACACTCATGGAAGATTTTACTTTAAGACTTTCTGAAAGAACTAAATCATGACCATTATTTCCCTTCCCCTTGATGCCTGGTGAACCAGCAGATTAAAGACATGCTGCTTTCTTGCACCAATCTCATTCCTGTTTGCTCCTCTCCCAGCTCACTCACTGAACCATTGCATCCTCCTCCATGGAGTGAATCTTCTAAGCAAGGCATGAGGATACAGAGGATAAATCAGCTGTTATCCCCCTTGTTATCTCCAATGACAGCTCAGGCACCCTCCTTTCCCGATCAGAGAAGTTTTCTCAGCTCTGGTGCCTCATGGTTTCTGCTCTGCTCAGTGCACGGGACTCCTGATATTGTGCACCGCTTGGGTGATGGACAAACAGTTGCACCCAGGGAAGTCTGGTCATGAAACCAAGTCTTGTGAATCCAAAGGTGCCTATCAGAAAGGCTGTGAGGATTCCAAAGCGGGCTTTGCACCAATCACGCTCTGTGCTCTGTGACTCAAGGGAAAATCTTTCCTCAGTTTGGGGTTACAAGCCAAAGGAATTTGATCTGTATGTACTCAAAAAATCAGCATTAGCCACCAGCAGCCCAGCTACTCCATGGCTGAGCAAAGAGAAGAGCCTGTAACTGCTGGCTGCAAGTGTTTGCCCTGGCTAGGGAACTGCAAATTGTCGTTAATTGCTCCTAACTGCTGGCACTGGCTCAGTTTTTCCAGGACAGGGACAGCAAATGTACATCTGCAGACACTGCTCAGACCACCTTCTTCCTCCCCATGCCAGGAGGGTTGAGTTGTTGCTGATTCAGGAATTTTTCTGGAAGATCAAAAAGTAAAGGGTTTGGAGCATGTCTCTTATGAGGAAAGGCTGAAGATTGTTTAGCCTTGAGAAAAGAAGGCTGAGGGGAGACCTTATTACTCTCTACAACTACCTGAAGGGAAGTTTTAGGAAGGTGGGAGTTGGTCTGTTCTCTCTGGCGACAAGTGACAGAACAAGAGGAAATGGCCTGAAGTTGAATCAGGGTTGGTTCAGGCTGGAGATTAGGCAGCATTTCTTTACAGAAAGGATTTCAGGCATTGGAATGGGCTGCCCAGGGAGGTGGTGGAGTCACCATCCCTGGAAGTGTTTAAGAGCTGGGTAGATGTTGTGCTTAGGGACATGGTTTAGTGGTTTTGATAGGGCTAGGTTTAAGGTTGGACTTGATGGTCTTGAAGGTCTCTTCCAGCCACAACTATTCTGTGATTCTAAGTCAAAACAGGGTTAGGTGTTGAAGGAGCTGGAGGGCTGCTGCCCCTGGCAGTCATCCTGGACTCACAGGGTCCTGCACTGCAACAAAGAGTTAGAGACTGGTGGCAGAAAGCACATCCCTGTACCCAGAGAGGGTTTGCCCTTGGCAAATCAGAGTGAGCTACCACCCATCATGTGGGGGCTTCTCCTGGTGAGATCCCGGACCAAGGGCTGGTGATTCCCAGCTCCTTCGACATGGATCTAATCCGTAACCTTGGGTACCTCACGCGTGCCCATGTGGACATGGTTAACACCTGAGCTGCAGAGCTCTTGCAGGAGCCCGGCTTTGGGAGAGAGGAGACAACCTCAGACAGATACGGCTGTAAAAATAACCATGGCTAAGCTGCGTCGAGGCATTACCTCATGATGGAAGGAAGCAGCAGCATCGCTGTTTATTTATGCGCTGTTCAAAAGCGCACTCTGGGCGCTGCAGCTCAGCCTCCAAAGTGCCTGGTTCTGTAAAGTTACTCATCAAGAAGGCTTGCTTTTTTTTTTCTTTTTTGCTTTTTTTTTTTTTCCCTCCCCTCTCTCGTCCAAGCGGTCCCGCTGAAATCGGTGCAATCCACTCACATGGGGGAGGATTACTCACAGGATGGGGGTTTGCAGGCGAGGCCTGAAACTAGCACGAGCAGCCCCAGAGGGGACTGCCTGAAACATGAGGCATGTTCCTCCCCATCCTCCTGCCCTTTGCCTCTTCTTGTGTAACCCTGCCCTGATTTGCTTATTTTTGTATTACCTCCTGCCTCTCTGCTCTTCTTTAACTCTTTTCTGCCCTGTTCCTTCTCCAGGCTCTTGCCGAGTGTATTTTTATTTCCCCCCCCCCCCCCCCCCCCCCCCCCCCCCCCCCACCCCCCCCCCCCCCCCCCCTCCCCTGTCCCGCCGCCCCCTCGCCCCCCCC
>WTSP01004452.1:12151-29550 GCA_025331215.1 Actenoides lindsayi | reverse complement strand
TTTCTTTTTTTTTTTTTTTTTTCCTTTTTTTTTTTTTTTTTAACAAACAGCTGCGCCGGTAGGTCCCACTGTGGGAAATGAGATGGTGAATGATTTCAAGTGCGGTATTTACATCCCCTGCCAAACCCTTCACATCTGCCCAGCTCTGCCGTCAAGCCTCCATCCATCTGGCCAGGAACAGCAGGTCCTCCAGCCTGCCTGCGTCCCACAAGGGCATTTCCTTCCTGCGCCTGCAGTGCCAGCTGCCAGGGATGCTGCTCAGCAGGGAAGGGCTCGAGCGAAAGCACTGAAAGGAGTGTGGCTGGGTTGTGGGGTTTTTTCTCCCCTGTAGTGCACGTGAAATGAATTCTCAACGTCTCTGAAGGCAATTGATTCCTGCCTGAGATCTCGTGTGCTGAAGAGGGGATGAAATACTCCTTGAGTTTGTACCTCTTCCCCACAGCCCTGCCACTGCTCCAGGGAGCCCAGGGGAGTTTGAAGCAGGCTGGGATGGGGGCAGAGGGTGCTGTGGCTCCCAGAGTCCTCCGGCAATGCTGCCTTGCCCGCTCCCCTCCTCTTCAAGTCCTGCAAACTGTTGATCATAGCACCTGTGGGGTGAGGATGTTGCAGCGTCCATGGGTGGGTATCCTTGGTTGGAGACACCCCACACTGCCTCCCCAGATCTGTAGAGCACTTGTTGCCCTGGGTGAGATATCCCAGATGCAGTTTCATTCCAGCAGTGAGACCAGCTGTGGCTAGGTCACTCCTTCCCTGGTGCAGTCTTCTCTGTGCCCAAGCGATGGCCGTGTGCCCCCCCCCTGCCAAATGCCACCTCTGTTTCAGGTCAATGCAGTAGTTGGCTGGATGGGACGTTTGCCAGAAGGTCCAGTATCAGCTGTGGAGAAGGTGGATCCATGGCATGGGAGCTGCCGGCAGACCATGGCAGTCACCCCGCTCCCTGCTGATGCTGCAACGCCTCCTGCGCCCGCTCTGCTCTGCCCCTGACCCTCTTGTCTTGTGTTCCTCCCACAGAGTGCGATTGCCATCCCGTGGGTGCCGCTGGCCAAACCTGTAACCAAACCACGGGCCAGTGTCCCTGTAAGGATGGTGTCACCGGCATCACGTGCAATCGATGCGCCAAAGGCTACCAGCAGAGCCGCTCTCCCATTGCCCCCTGCATAAGTAGGTGGATCGCTCATTCCGTGTCTGTAGATTAGAAATATTAACCTTTACAAACCCATAGGAGCCACTACTAACCCCACCACATACATGCTGACGGGCAGTGCTTGGGGCATGGAGCTGTCTGGGCACCTCTGCTGGAGTGCTGCCCACAGTAGGTCATGCACCCCTAGCTTCCAAGTAGCTTGTCCGCCTTGTTGGGTGGGTTGTGTGAGTGCATCTACATCCCAGCTTGCTGTAATTTGATTTTACTTCATAGAGCAAAGGTGCCCCAAGAGCACACTTGTTTTGGGGTACCAAATCAGATCTGGATGTTAAGGCAGATCAATACGAACAAATTTTTCCTCACCAAAATCAGGCTGTGCTGCACCGGCACAGAGCTCAAATCAGAGGAGCTGCTGGTTTGATGAAGTTGCCATGACAGTAACTCAGCTGAGAGTCCCTGGATTGTTAATGGGGATCTTACACTCACACAACCCACCTGGAAACATGGGCTGTTTCACTGTTTGCTTCCTTGGGTTTGCTTTTTTGTTTGCCTTCCCAAGGCTGCTCTCATCCTCTGCTCTTCAAACAACAACAGCAAGCACCAGGTACAGCTCCCAGATCCTCTCCGCTGCAGCAGTTGCTCTGCAAACATCCACATTCCCACTCAATCCCTCGCTGCCCAGGCAAGGTGGGCTCCAGCCCAGTGCTTCTTTTTGCTGCCTGTTGGTTTTGCTGTTGTTGGCTCATTCATTAGCTCCTGCAGCTTGTGTGAGATGTGTCCACCTGCCCTAAGGAACTGAAGAATCATGGGATGGGATGGGATGGGATGGGATGGGATGGGGGCGGCTGCTCTCCTCAAGGGTGACTCCCTGCTGCTAAAAGGAGAAAAAGGACCAATAGGAAAAGAAAAATGAACGTTGAAAGCATCAAGTCAGTTGGGAACCCACAGTCTGCTCCCACGCTGTCCCCTCACAACACTGGCCTCTCAGGATGGCCATTGCCACATTACAGGGTATATACCCTTTCTTCACCTTCTTCTGAAGAAAACATACATTCCAGAGTGGGTTTTGGTCACTTGAGATTCATTCTTCCCCATGTCGCAATAGGACAGCAAGAGCTCAAACCAGATGCTTGTTTCCCCAAGATGCCGCAGTAGCGGCTCCAATCTGCTTTGCAGCAAGTATGCGCAAAGGTTTATCGTTCATCATTCCCCAGGGCCATGGCAAATCAGAGAGCAGATCGTTCCTTGCATCACCTCCCTTGGGAATCATTGCACTAAATAAAGACAGACACGGAATTTCAACACGAACCAACCAAGCATTCGGAGCCGGGCTGTGCTCACACCAGCTGCCTGACCGGAGTGCTCCAGGCTGCCTACTGGTGTGAGCCTGGCAGGTCTGCCCTGCAGCCCAGCACCCAGGAGAGCCCCTCACTTCGCTGTCACTGCAAAACTACCTTTCCAAGGCCCCAAAACTTCTGTTCAGAATGTGTCGAGCAACACTGGCCTGGCTGTCAAACCACTGTGCGGTCGTTGGGAGTTTGATCTGAACATACAATGCTAAATTAATTAAAGTGAGGATATGAACAACTCACAATTCTGTCATCCTAGAAAAACCCAAATCAGCACCTTTTCAGCCTTGAAAAATGTCAGTCAGCATATCCTACATGTGTGGAGGATGTAGTTCACACGTCACTTATAGAGGCATAGTGGAGGGTGCTTGCCCTCCACCCCTACCCACACTGCTCTCCTGGGTGGCACTGAGAGGTCACTGGCACACCGAAGCTAGCCAGGGGCTGACCACCTTCTCTGCAAGAGCACAGCTACTCTCTGATTTACCACTGTTTATATTTTTCTTGTCCCAAAGACTTCGAGTCATGCAAAAATCATGGGGAATGGGCAAGACACCAGTGGGGTCTATCTGCACTGCAGCCCACATCAACAGTCATCAGCACCTAGACAGGCACAGGCTTTGGACTGGCTGTTCATGTACTGCTGGGCTGTGCACCACATTTTCCACAGGGGCTTGTGACTGTGTTTAACTGTATGAGGGTAAGCAACTCAAAAAGCCATCTAATTTTAGACTAGATATAAAAATGAAATTTTTTAATCTGAGGGTGGTGAGCCCCTGGCCCAGGGTGCCCAAAGAGGAGGTCAATGCCCCATCCCTGTAACCATTCCAGGTGAGGTTGGCTGTGGCTCTGAGCAACCTGCTCTAGTTGCAGATGTCCCTGTTCCCTGCAGGGAGAGTTGGATGAGATGGACCTTGAAAGGTTCTTTCCAAACCCAAACGGTTCTATGACTCTATGATAATCCTAATTGGGCTGCACCCCTACAAGATGCTGTCGCTGCAATGCAGTCAGACCTCAGCAAACCCTGCCTCTGTGGCCAGGCAGGTTCCTGAGAGCAAAAGCAGAACTTGGCAGATGCTGATCCTCAGCTTATGCTTAAATTCCCTTTTCAAAATGGATTGCTAGGGTGTTCCCCTGCAGGGATTCCCAGGGATGCACAGAAATTGCAGCATTATGCCCTAAACGTGCAAAAGATGTCAGTGATGAGAGCTGCGTGTGTGCACTGGGGAAAGGGGATCAGCTTGCCAAAGATGGGAAGTAACGCGTTCCATCTGCAGTCCATGCTCTTTAACATCAACAAACAGTCAGGCTTGGGCACAAAGATCTAGAGGATTATGTGGTTTCAGCCATGCAAAGCCGGCCCCAAATCAAAACCAGGGACCACTGCATTGGTACCAGATATGTTTGTGGTTCCTTTATAATGTGTGAGCCAACACTTGCAGCCCAGCAGACAGATGCAAGATTCTACCTGCATCCCACCTCACACGAGAGCAGTGGGAGCACTGCCTCAGACATGGGTGGAAACAGCAGCTGGAAGGGACAACCCAGGCACAGGGACAGTCAGTCACACTCCCATTTCTTGCTGGGGCTTGGGCTGAGCACCTCACAGCAGCCACACCACCCGGCCCTGCTTAGGGACCCTCTGAGCCCTGCAAGAGCATCCCTCACCCTGGGGTGCAAACTGGGGCCTAACGACTGCAGCAGGTTGTGCCCGGGCAGCGCAGCAATTACTGGATAGGGCACCGCACTAATTATCCTGCTGGCTCAATCTTCGTTTATATTTAGCCACAACCCAAAACTTTTGCTTTAAAAAGCCCTTTCCTACACTGTCTTGGGAGGCCCATTTCCCCAGAGGGTATGGTGTGCTGGTTTCTGGGGCTCTTGCAGGGCTCCTTGCTGAAGGACATCGCTGGGAAACACCCCTTGCTGGCAGACATGGATGGGAAGGGAAAATGTGGTGTGTGTGGAGGGGCCAGGCTCTTTGGGATCTGGAATAACATCTCCTTCTATTATCTCCTCTCCTTCCCTCTCTGCTTCTCGCTGTCCTGCACAGAGATCCCCGCTGCTCCCCCCACCACTGCTGCCAGCAGCACAGAGGAGCCTGCAGGTACGTTGCCTCTTCTTTTAAAGCATTTTGATGATAAATGTCTGCTGAGCCATCGTCCACCTGAAACGAAATTGCATTAAATTAATACATCAACTCTGTTGTTTGTACCGGGACAAGTGGTTTCCTCTTATGCCCCAAATGTCTGAGTGTTTGAAGCGAGTGTGCAGCATCCCAAGAGACGGGTGTTTCTAGGAGCACGTGGGAGCATAGAGAACATGCAGGAAGATTTTCCCAGAGGTGCTAAGTCTGCAAGCACACAGGGGTTACGTGACGTGGAACTGACACTCAATGGAAAAGGGGTAAGTACCCAGGATCACCACTGGTTGATGATTAAAGTTTAGTGGTTACCTTCTCAAGATGCTGAGAGAACAGTTCCACAAGTTTTCTGGTGGAGAAGGACCGGAGAAGCAAAAATCCTCCAAAATAGAACAACCCCCCTAAGTGTTGCCTGCTGCTGCACACGAGCATTTCCTTTATATGCCCAGATCTGTGTCTTCTTTGTGCTAAATGAGCTTAGCTGCTGCTGTGACCCGGGTAGGTTATATTGATGTGTCTTATGGCCAGCTTTGTCGGTCCTTGGGGTGGGACACAGCTGTGGTTGGTGGCATTGTTGGAGCCTTGTGTGCTCAGAGGTGTCTCAAGACCAGTGACTGTAAGAGCAGGGGAAGCATCTTAGCTCAGAGTGCAAGGTCATGCAGCTGCAGGTCCTGCAGTAAAAGGTCCTGCAGTAGAGTCTGCAGCCTGGGGACAGCAGCACAGCCCCAGTGGACTTGGATCACCATATTTATGTAGGCTGCCACACTGGATTGTCCTGAGAAAGCTTTGGCACATCATGGTGTGTGTATCCTCCCATGTGTCCCTCCTTGTCCTTGTGCCAAACACAACCTGTGCGGTGCCGACCTGGGGCTCAGTGCCTCTCTTCGTATGCCCCATCTCCACCACCACAACCTACCATCCTCCCCTCCTGATTTACACCCCTAGAGTGGCCATCGCCTGCCCCCACCATGTCACTGAGGATCTTTCCAGTCCCCAGTTCCCTTGAGCTGGACAAGTCTGAGCAGGGCATGATGGCAGGAGCTGGATGGTCCCTGGAAAAGGTGACCTACCCCATCCCGCTGCCTGCAGATTCCCGGGGTATTTGAACAGTGCTGTGGCTGTGAAGGACACAAGGTGTAAAGGCTGTTTACCTTCGTCTCACCCGTGTTGGAGGGTTCATAAATTAAGGATCTTGTACTAAAAGTGATGGTTGTCACCTTGAATTGAACTCTGAGCCGAGGCTCATCCTGTGGCAGGGTTTTTCACGCAGGCTGTGTGCACTGTTGTACACTCAGGAGGTCTTCCTGGGATGGGAATCCCAGGGAGCAAAAAGACAAGGTCTTGGGTCCTCAGTGTCTTGGGAAGGTAAAGCCCAGGGGTTTCTGTAGGACTGATTTAAAGGACAGGTTCTGCCATCTGTAAACAAGTAGCAGCAACTCTGTGTTTCAGTGTCTCCTCGTAGGCTGGTACAAGCAAGAAATGTCTTGCAGCCTCAAGTTTGTGCCTATTGCTTCACATGTGCTTCTTAAAGTGTCTCCATTGGCCTCCAGGGCTGAAAGGAGCATGAAGGCATGCCAAAATCCTGCCCCAGACAGCATGCTGCCAGCTCCAGTTCTGGTCATCAGCCCGTTTGCTGCTTTGCCTTATAAATTAGGACCTGGCTCATTCCATCGCCTCCCCTGCTTGAGATCAGGTCAGGAGTGCATTGCTGAGAGAGTAATTAATTGCTTTGCACATCACTGTGCTGGGAAGCATCCCTCAGGTCAGTTTTGCATACAGCTTGTCCTGCTAAGCTGCCTGCCAGTCGTGGAGCCGCTGGCAAGAGGTGACCCTTGAGCATTGTCCCTGAGTTTGAACTGGCCACAGGGATCTCTCAATGTCTTTTTGCTGCTCTTAGGAGCTCATTGATCTGGGCATGTTCTTATTCATGAGTCCAAAGGGGCCTTTCCGAGGCCATTCTCCATTATTCACAGTCTTTCCCTGCCAGTCCCCACGTCCTCTCACATCTTTCCAGAGCGTGACCATGAACGCGTCTGAATGCAGGCAAGGGCTTGGAGGAAGCAACATCCCAGACTGAAAGAGCTGCCAAAGCCCCAGCCCTGTTGCCCTCTATTCAGGGGCGAGGGCAGGTTTGGGGGGTGACACATCTCCCACCTGTGTGCTCCATACGGACACCAATACAGCCAGGGAAACAGCTCCTTTCCATGAACTCCCTGCACTGTCCTGGGCAAGTGCCAAATGGGGCAGCTGCGTTTGGCCATCCCAAATTCCATGTGCCACCTTGATTGGCCACAGCCCTCATCAGCGCCTGCCCTGAGCTGATGTGCTGTGGCAGTGTGACACGCAGCAGCCCTGGCCTTTGGGACACAGCCACCAGCTTGGCATCAGGCACTGGGATGAGTAGTCTGGGGCTGGTGTGCCTGTGGCCCCTCAGCTGGCCAGTGAACAGGGCCAGGGTTAGCAAGGTAAAAGGGTAGAGCCTACAGCAATAAGATGGTTGACCAGGACAATGGGGTGCACAGCCTATTTTAGAAACCCAGTGTGAGCACTTTGGTAAAGAACAGGTCCCTGTGGGGAGAGCCTGCCACCCAGCTATCCCCCTGGGTGAGTGCCAATAGGGATGGCTGTAGGGATCAGAGGTGTGTAGGTCAGGCTGTGCCCCTCACGTTTGACCAAGGCTTTGGGTATGTGTCTGAAACACTTTCCAGCCTTGCTACAAAGGCACCATCTCACCCTGGTGCTGCTGGCAAGGTTGGAGCCTCCAGTCACGAGCTCCCACAGACTCTGGCAGCAAACAGTCCCCTCGGGGAAGGAGCAAGTCCCACAACTCTGCATCCTTATCATGTAGAGAAGGGTTATTTAAGGGTCTGCCCAAGCCCAACTGAGTTTGCATAAAACCAGTAATTGAGAACATCTCAGCAGGGTTAGAGACCTCCCTTCAGCGAAGGAATCCCGCACTGGAGGCTGGGAGAGGTTTATCCACAGGCTAGGAGCGAGCTGGGTGTCCTGACAGCCTGTGAGCCCTGAGAAATGACTGAACAACATCTCTCAGATCCTTGTGTTGCTGGAGGGCCGGATCTCCCTGCTCCCTGCCCAGAGGAGAGAACAGGGACCAATCCGTCTCACCAGGAGCTGCTCACGCTGCCTCCCCATGAAAGCCCAGTGGAGGCTGAGCCAAGCTGAGCAATCTGATGGGCCCAGCATCCAATCGTAATTCTTCTTGTAGTGATTTTTTATTGGGTTTTTTTAAGCACTGCTTTGTTCAGGGAGCTTGAACCCTCCATATTTTATCCCTTCCTCTCCATGGGGAACATGAGGCTGTCCTGAGTCTTGGCATCACTCAGCCCCCCCCTACCACCCTGGAGCATCCTGCTGAAATTCATGGTCGTGTTTTCCTGACAAATCCTTACATCAGTGTGTCTGCAAGAAAGGCTGTAGAGATGGAGAAAGAGATTAGTGGGAAACTTCGGGTGCAGACAGTTTTGGGAGAGCTGCTGCTTTATTTCCTTTGCTTGTAGCTACACAGGACAGAAAGCACCTTCCTGGCCAAAAGCTGGGTTAGCAACACATCCACTCTGCGACAACAAGGGGTATGTTTCAAAAGAGCATGGGCCAAAGCTGGCCATGGTACAAGGGGTGGATCAATATTGACTTTGGTGTGTGGGGTCCTACCTGGCTCTGCTTAGCTCTCAGAGGTCCAAATCAATTGGGGAAAACACTCCAAAGCTGAATTGTCTAGATGAACTGCATTCCTGCTCTCCTGGGAGAGTGGAGGATGAGGAGGGGCTGCTTCTCATTTTTGTGTCCAGGAAAGGAAAGCTCTTGCTATCACCTCATCCTTTTCTGGTCCCATTCAGAGATCCAGAAGGGGCCACAGTGAAAGGACAAAAGAAAAAAAACCCAAACCAGTGGAGGGGAAAAGGTTTACAAACCTGCCAGTCAGTTGTTGTCTTATCTGAATCGAATCCAGATTGGCTTGGAAATGATTATCTTAGGTGGATGATTTCAGCTAGTGGGCTTAAATAAAAACAGGTGCTTGGATTGATGCAACTTTGCATGGTTTTCCCCTGGAAATCAGCCCCTGCAGTTTCAAAACCAGATCTGGACTCTTCAAAAGTCGTTTGGGCTCAAGGTGTTGCCTGGTCCCTTTTGTTCCTAGCTGGTGAGGAAAAATCTGGCTGCAAGTGCAGAAAAGGGGAAACCCCTACTCTCAGTGATTCCTGGGGCTCCCTTGGATGTGCACAGGCCCCCCCAAAGCAGGTTGCAGCTTTTCCAGGCTGCAGAGGTCCCAGTGCAGAGATGGATGCGTGCTGTGGTTTGCAAGGATCATCAACACCTTCTGGAAGCAGCTCAGAGAAGGGAAATGGGCAGTCGGGTCTCTGCTCTGGAACTGTCTGGAATAGCCTCAAGTTAAAATGAAAAGAAAACCCAACAGAAAACCCCAAATCCCATGGGCTGCCTGAGCCTTTCAAGACTGTTCCTGCTTCTGTGTCTCACTTAGTAAAAACACATGCAAAGGTTACGGCCTCGGTCCGGGAAAACAGAAACTTTGTAGGAAATAGTAGAAAACATTCCCTTGAACACATTTGTTCCCCGAGGGAAGAGCTCTCCATTCGCCTTGCACGGCCGAGCCCCCCCCACCAATGCCACACGATCGTCGGGACCATTTGGGACAAGCAGCTGCCCCCATGCCACCCCCACTTCCCTGCACACCGTGTGTGTACCTGCACATTCACACCCCGTGCAAACCTCTCCCTGAAACCTCTGTGGTGCTCTCTGGACCCCTCACTGCCCTGTGCCCATGTCCCATATTTGGGAGCCTGCCCCCAGTGCCTTCCCATTATGTCCTGTGGCAGAGCTGGCAGCTCTGCACCCTGCAGCTGGCTCTTCATTACTTACAGACTTGGGCTTTGGTGTGAAATTGCCAAATTTTAGCTATAATCCTCCATCAAGAGCCAGGAATGGGGAAAATTTGCCTCTCTGATGAGTCGGTCTTCCTGTTGCAGAATCATTTGCTGGTAGCCAGTGTAGTCCTGCCTTCAAAAAGGGATGGGTTTTTTTTTTTGTCTGAAGCTAGAAAGCTTTAATTTTTGCCTGCCCATGCCTAGATGAATTGAGATGATGCAAGTCCACCCTTGGAGAGTCCCCTTCTCCCAGGTACATGCCATCACCCCTGAGACAACCACTCAGACGAGCAGCAGGAACAGGGCTTGTCCATCCCACAGCAAAAGGGCAAAATGCAGATTTTTAGAGAATGGCCACAGCTCGCAGCCATCTTCATAGCTGGACATGGAGGAGAAGTGGTCCCTCAGGTCTGCTGCCACCAGTACTTGAATCAGCCCAGCAAAGCCCCACCAGATGCTGTTAGGAGATGAGTTAAATCACTTGCTCCCATCACAGGCACAGGGACTGTGCTTACAATGCTGTGGCTCAGGAAGCCACCTCCTTATTTCCAGCCTCCTGACCAGCTTGTACACCATGGGAATGTGGTCTTTTTGGCTCTACAGCTCCACTCCCAAGCAGAGGCAGCGGATCACTGTCCTCTCTGCTCATGGCCACATAAACACTGTGATCATCACTGCAGCAACAGCTTCAAGGGAAAAGTGACATTAGGAAAGGATTAAATGTACCGTAGCTCCTTTTAATGAGCTGCAGCAGCTGGAAACAAGGAGTCAACGCGGTGTAAACTGCCAGCTGACTCCACAACATCTGTGAGAGGTGCGAGGCTTGCTTGGAAAATGACAGAATGGGGATGGGCCACTAGCATTGCGCAGCACCTCCAGTCAGGATGGGACATGGGGCCAAGCTGCTGCTCCCCAGCCCCTTCCCAAATGCTTATCTAAACTGCTGGACCAGCTCTATCCCTGGGTGAAGTCAGTGGCACATCTCTCCCTTGGCAAACACAATAGGTGCCATCAGCTTGGTCAGAGAGGACCTGGCTCATCAACCTGTGCTTGGGCACAGCTCTTGAGTGGGCTTTCAGAGGAAGCAAGTCCCAAACAACGCTGAAGTTCACATCTTCCCTCCTTCCCAGAGCACTGAGCAAGTAGGAAGGGAAGGAGGTAAGTTTGCACCCAGGTTGCACAGTCATTGTATTTGGATGGTGGCACTTGCCCAGGACATCTCACCAACATAGGCTCAGAGGCTGTGTCAGAGGAGCTGAGGTGATGTCCCTTCAAACTCCATCTCCGCTTGCCTCCCATGGCCTTGACCCCCCATGGGGTGATGGTTCACAGAATCACAGAATGTCAGGGGCTGGAAGGGACCTCAAAAGATCATCTAGTCCAACCCCCCTGCCAGAGCAGGATCACCTAGAGCAGATCACACAGGAACACATCCAGGTGGGGTTTGAATGTCTCCAGAGAAGGAGACCCCACAACCCCTCCTGGGCAGCCTGTTCCAGTGTCTGTCACCTTCACAGGGAAAAAGTTCCTTCTCATGTTTGCATGCAACTTCCTATGCTTCCTATTGTTAGGTTTAAGCCTCTCCCTGCACTGAGGTTTTGTCTCAGAGGGTGCCCCAAACCAACCCTCCCAATATGCATTGAATATTGCAACCCTCCCAAATCTCAGATGGGCAGCCCCAAGCACAGTTACCCCAGCAGGCCCAGGTCTCTAGTCAGGCTGGGCTAGTTGGTTATGAGCCTCAGCTGCTGGGCATGATGCAGCCACCCCACCTCCTTTAGCCTCCTGCCATCCCCTGGGGTAACTGGCCCAGCCAGGTGCTGTGCTCCCCAGGGAGCTGCACTGCCACAGGCACCCTGCCTCGTGGAGAGAAAGATGGTCTCCACTGAGCAGAGGGAGCACAGGCTCCTGGAGGAAGCTGCTCCTTGGGGACATCTCCTTCAGTTCAGGCAAACTGAAAAAAATAGACCAAAACCCCCCGACTTCTGTAGCACCTTGCAAATTCTACGTGAAAGGGACTATCGAAAGGCACTGCGTTGACATTATGTATTGCAAAGGAAAAAGCTGAGGAGGAAGTGTCTGATTTCAAACTGGCTTTGTCTCCAGATCAGCAAAGGAAATCACAAAATCTTAACTCTGCAAACTGCAAGCTGAGTACCCACTGGCCTTAGTTTTGCTTCGGATTTGAAGTAGCAACATGTCTCAGGCATCACCCAGCACCAAGAGTCAATGAAAAGAAATGTGTGCATGTGTGTGTGTGTGTGCACTTGTGTTAGTACTCACACATCTGGAGGGGATCAACAGCTCAAGGGACCAGCCAGAGCTGAACAGAGGGCTCGGCAGCACCTGCCTCCTGCCCAAAGGTCTTCCAACTGCTTGGGAGCCGCTTCCAGGTTGGAGGCACAGCCTGTGTCTGCTTTTTCTGGGTGAGGATGGTCCCAGAGCTGGGGATAGGGTATGGCTGGGGGGGAGCTTTGCACTGGTAGAGAGAAAAATCACAATTCTGCATTCCGAGGGAGCACTAACAGTGAGTGAGAGCGTCCCCCAGGCTGGGAGTAAAAGTCTGCATGGCTGCCTGTGGTACAATCAGGAGGTGGAATTTTGTTTAAGTCACCCTGGTGTAAAATTTGGGCTCGGTCTGGTGGTCTCCAGCTTCATACCAATCCAAATGAGTAATTAATTCAGCCCGGCACGGGTATTCTCTCCCTTGTCGCAGGCTGTAAGTGCGGTGATGGATTGGCTACGTGATTGATTGACTGATTGATTGCCTGCAGCATCCAGATCTTGCTTGAAAAGAGGTTTCTCATGGTGATCTGCAGTGAATGGCTGTGAGCACAATAGGGGTGAGGGGCTTCCACTGAGGAAGCTTCTGGTCACTTCAAAATATCTCAGAAAGTCTGTGAAAAAGAAAAAAAAAAAAAAAAAGAAAAGAAAAAGGAAACAAACCAAACCAACAAAAAAGCCCAACAAAAAATCAACCAAAACCCCACAAAGCAAACTACCACAAAACTTCTGATGACATGCAGATAACTTTCACACACCACTGCATCGTGCTCTTACAATCCCATCGTAGGGTTTCTCCATATCCCCTCATTCCTCCAGCCCCAAACATTTTCATCCCTCCATTCCCACATCCCTGATTCCCTTCAATCCTTCACCCCTCCATCCCTGCATCCCTCCATCCCCAGCTCTGGGATGTTGCCATCTCAGGGACTCTCCTGACATCAACAGGACCTGGGTGCCCACAAGCCCTGGGCAACATAGCCAAGCCACGAGCTTCAGAACAAGGACTTGCAATCCCAGCATCACTGTCAAACCCATCCGAAAAACCACTAATGATTATTTTAAACTGATTCTCTCCCCATCCAGGGACATTGCTAGATGCTGTTTCCCCTTGGCAAAACAAAGCACTTGTCCCCAGCCCCGTCTCTCCGTTGCTGTGTTTCCCCTGGAGCGGAAAGTCTGATTTGCCCCAGCTCTGGTTCCATCCTGCCCCCACGCAGCACCCTCTTGGCCGGGGAGCTGCTGTCAGGCCAGGAATTTATAGGGTGGCCAATGCTCCCGAAGACAGATGGTTTCCTATAAACATATTTAATCATGTCGACTGCAGCTCTCGCCAGGGCTGTGTCCCTGGCAGCGCTGGAAGCGGCAGAACAGCCCTGGAGTTCCTCAGCTGGGGACACGCTGGCAGTGGGGAAGTGCTGGCTGGGGATGAAGCGCTGTCAGGGGCCAGCGCCCCACATCCCCCCTGTCCTGCAGGGCTCAGGGCTGGGTTTTCTCCTTCAAGGAGAGGGTAAGAAATGTGCTGCCAGCCCCAGCTGCTCAGAGGAGAGGGGTGAGGAGGGTGAAGCGGGTGAGCCATAAAGCCCCTGTTTGTGTCAGGTTTTCCCGCGTGTTAGTGTCTGGCACAGCTGGGCTGCCCCACTGTGTCACTGTCAGCCATAGCCTCCCCGAGCACTGCCTTTATATGGGGGGAAAAGTGAGATGCTGGTGAGGCCATGGTTGCTGTGGGCACCCCTGACTCGAAAAACCACAAAATGCTCCGTCTCATTCCCTCCCATTCCCAAAGTGGCAGCTAAAGGAGCTGGGAGCGAAGTTGCTCTGACCTGGGCTCAGGTGTTGCCTGGGGGTGGTTTCTCCTCCGAACGCAGCGCTGGGGTCCCAGGCCCCATCCAAACGGGCAGCTCTGCTTGTGCCTTGGCAGCACCCGAAGCACCCCAGAGCCCGCTGCTGGGAGGCTGCTTCGGGCCACAGATGGAACCGGGGTGGCCGAGCTGGAGATGGCTCCGTGCCAGCCGCCCCCCTGAGCCACGCTGGATGCTGTGGAGGTGGGAAGGGGGCTGCGGGCTCCTACGAAGCACCCGCCACCGTTTTCCACCCGCTCCGGGCGAGAGGCTTTAATCTAATTACATGCTTTATTTGTGCCAATTTGTTTTTCAATCAATCTTGTTCAGCCAGAAGAAAGGAGGCTACTGTGGGCTCAGTTGCACCTTCTTGTTCCGAGGGAGAGGTTAACGGCAGTTATCCCTGCTGGAGATCCCTGCGGGGCTGCAGACCTGGATCTCCCTTTGCAGGGGGCTGTTTAGCCCGGAGCTTGGGCAAGTTGTAGCCATCTTTGCCCCAGCACCATGCAACAAGTCCCCAGATGAGGCACGCAGCAGTCTGGCCACTGCCTGAGGATGCCTTTGAAACACACTGTCTTGTGAGGATGCTTTGCAGCCAGCAACCTGCCAGCACCAGACCCAGATCATGGTGTGCAACATGGGCAGGGCTCTGGATGGTCTCATCTGGTGGTCCCAGGCTGTACTGGTGCTGTCCTGCAGGAAAAGTCTTGTATGTCTATTGCCAGGGGTTTCACAGGGTCCCAGGGAAATGCCAGGGTCTACAGACCACAGCCACAAAAGAAATATCTCCCCACACTTTTCCTGCCCAGACTGGGCTGAAGCAGTCACTACTTCAGAGGCTGTGCTGGTTATGGGGCAGGGCTGGCCCCAGTGTCCCATACACACATGTGCTGGTGCAAAGTGCTCCTGAGCCTCATTTGGAGATGAGAAGATGTTCAAGTGCCTGAAGAGGTGCCTCCACCTTTGCACATAGAGCAGATTGGTCACAGACCCTCTCTGAGGCTGCTCCAGGAGCTGATGGGACAAATCCCTGGCAGCTCCTTTTCCCACCTTGTGGAGACCACTGCTACAAGACCAGCTACCGTGGGGCCAGCTTAGGAGGTGACCAAGGACAAGAGTCACACTGCCACATGGTTAGATGCAAACCCATGCTAGAAGCTTGCTTCGCACCAGGACTTTGCACAGACCCTCTGAGAGCAGACCCAGAACCTTGAGATCCCAATCCACAGGCTGAGGAAGGGACTGTTTCAAGCCTGGGGACCATTTTGCAGATCACACCACATGCATGACTTGAGAGGTGAAGTCCCAGCTCATCCCAGGTCCAAGGCTTCTCTCCCCAGCTCCTGGCCATGCTGGAGAGATGGCCAAGGCCACTCAGCCAGAGGCACCATCTGTCCCACAGCCAGCCCCCAGATTAAGAGCACTAATTTCACGTTATATTTGCAAAGGGCATCACGCATGAAGGCTGGATCATGGCCAGGTCGGGGAAGAAGATCTCACAGAGTCATAACAGGCTCTCCTCCGCATGCACTCTGCAAGCCAGATACATTGCAGCCCCTGCTGCTCATCCCACAGGGAGAGGCCCATCCATGCTCCCCCTGCAAGGAGAAAGCTGTTCCAGAGCATCCCCTCCCTCGGGACACATGGTCAGCAAAGGTCAAGAGCCTGAAGGCTGAAGCAAGCACGTTTGGCCAGTAGAGCTGGCACTCTCCAAAATGACTCTAACAGTGATTCGCTGAGACTGATGGAGGACATGTTAAAATAATTCTTTGGGATGGAAGCAAAGGGCAGCATCAGTGCTGCAGAAAGCAGAACAGGATTTCGTGGTCACCTGGAGAAATTCCCAGAAGTCCAAGAGCCAAAGTTATCTCTGCTATAACTGCTGAAGGCCAACAGTAGCGTGATGTCGTCATCTCTTGTCCTGGTGCTGAGCAGTGGTGAATTGCACCTCATCCCATGTCACCTGCAATCTTACAATCCCATCGTAGGGTTTCTCCATATCCCCTCATTCCTCCAGCCCCAAACATTTTCATCCCTCCATTCCCACATCTCTGATTCCCTGATTCCATGATTCCCTTCAATCCTTCACCCCTCCATCCCTGCATTGGGATGTTTTGAGGTGGCCTACAGAAACATTTTCTTGCCGAGTTTGGATACATCAGGCACCCAGCTAAGCCCGCACTCAACCATGGAGCAGAGACACAACGTTCCTGTCCCTGCCCTCCCCAAAGACTGGCTCCCCCCCAACACACCCCTTCTGCTCCACGTGCTTTTCCTCTACGCTCCCAACCACAGGCTGAAGATGTGAAATTGTTGCCTGTAAAGGGGTTGGAGATTCATTTCCATGATCTGAACAGCTTGGAGGAACACACAGTCCTGTGGGGAAGGGACAGCATGAAGCAGGCCCATGGAGCTGTAGGCTGCTGTACCCATTGTCCGGTACATCCCCCAGGACGACAGGCTGGAGCAGCTCTCTGGAACTCCTGGAATAGCTTCTGTGATTGTTGGATGGGCTCAGGGAACATCTTGATGCAGACAGCACCCATATCACGGCTTTGATTGAGGGCACTGCTGTCTCAGCTGCAAGGTCTGGGAATGGACCAGCCAGGAGCTGGGTTTCCCCGACTCTCAGTGCAGGGAGGGCTCACTTGGGTCCGTTTGCAGCATTGTTATGATACCAGAGCTCACAGAAATGCAGCAGTGAGACATTCACCTTCCTCCCTGTGCACTCTCCCAGG
Source organism: Actenoides lindsayi (assembly GCA_025331215.1). Lineage (NCBI taxonomy): Eukaryota > Metazoa > Chordata > Aves > Coraciiformes > Alcedinidae > Actenoides > Actenoides lindsayi. Next base: position 13,148 of record WTSP01004452.1, on the reverse strand, counting down.
GGTTTTGCAGCACTGAGCTGCAAGTCACGTCCTTCAGGTGGGGGCAGAGCTCCCCTACAACTTCGGGAGCGGTTGGAAAGCCAGAAGCAGCAGCAGTGCAAGTGCTGGAGCAGAGGTGCAGCGATACCTGCAGAGCAGAGGTTTAGTTGTGCTGCCCTGGAGCCAGCATTTCCAAGCATGGGTTTTCCCAGCACCGGTGAGGACCTGGATGCTGCCGCGTTCCCCCCACAGCACCACCAGTCACTCCCACAACTCCGTCACACCAGCTCGGTGCAGAGATGCCACAGCCTGTGAGCAGCACCTGAGGGAGGATTTCTAACCCACAATCCTGGGGAGGAATGCAGAGAGCATCCTCAACCCTCCGAAATGCTGGAGCCGCACTACCAAGGCTGTGTCTCCCCTTCTAAGCCACAACACCTCTGCCTTGGATCTCAGCCCACAAAGGTATTTAGGGCCTTACCTGGGGGAAATCAATGGGAACTTAGCTGCATAAATTGGGATTAGAAATCCGCATCCCCTCGGGGATCTCCGCCTTATATCTGCATTTCGAGTTAGGTACCCAGGCCAAGAAATGTGGCTTTAATCGTTCTATCATGTCAGAATCAAGGGGCCTTTAATTTCCGTTACCGACATGTGGCTTTCGCAGGGGCTTAAAGCTCATTTCAGAACTGCAAGCGCAGCAAGACGCAGCCTCACGCAGCATCTTCTCGGGAGCACCGCTCAGCACCCCGAGCTTCCTTTCCAGCACCTCTATCCTGCCCAACCCCCAAAAGCATCGACTCACTGACAGGAGTGGGGTGCCTGAGCAAAGTGTGAGGTGACTCCAGCCTCCCACAGCATTCGCTCTCATGCTACCAGCCCCAGCCCTGCTCAAACAACTCAAAAATAAAGAAATTAGGAAAAAAAATAAAGAAATTAGGAAAAAAAATAAAGAAATTAGGAAAAAAAATAAAGAAATCAGGAAAAAAATAAAGAAATTAGAAAAAATAAAGAAATT